>JASGXE010015510.1:0-13482 GCA_030068105.1 Sinentomon sp. SZTP_YWyxl | reverse complement strand
GGCGTCCGACTGCCTCCTCTCACTGCTGGTTTGCAATGCGAGAGGAGGCATTCGGGTGGCGTCCACCTCTATGACGGGCGAGGTCAGAAGCATTGAAACAGGTTTTTGCAACGGAAAGTTATTCATAAAGATGTGATTTGGGGCTGATATTGCAGAATTATGAGCAGAAAGTTCAGAGAAATTCAATGAAAAGGGAGTTGGAAGCCTTCCTACCCCCTCCACCATAGCGGGAGGGACGGCGCCCGACGGCCTCCTCTCACCACTGGTTTGCAATGCGAGAGGAGGCATTCGGGTGGCGTCCACCTCCATGATGGGCGATGTCGGAAGCATTGAAACAGGTTTTTGCAACTGAAAGTTATTCATAAAGATGTGATTTGGGGCTGATATTGCAGAATTATGAGCAGAAAGTTCAGAGAAATTCAATGAAAAGGGAGTTGGAAGCCTTCCTACCCCCTCCATCATAGCGGGAGGGACGGCGCCCGACGGCCTCCTCTCACTGCTGGTTTGCAAAGCGAGAGGAGGCATTCGAGTGGCGTCCACCTCTATGACGGGCGAGGTCGGAGGCATTGAAACAGATTTTTGCAACGGAAAGTTATTCATAAAGATTTGTTTTGGGGATGAATTATGAGCAGAAAGTTCAGAGAAATTCAATGAAAAGGGAGTTGGAAGCCTTCCTACCCCCTCCATCATAGCGGGAGGGACGGCGCCCGACGGCCTCCTCTCACTGCTGGTTTGCAATGCGAGAGGAGGCATTCGAGTGGCGTCCACCTCTATGACGGGCGAGGTCGGAGGCATTGAAACAGATTTTTGCAACGGAAAGTTATTCATAAAGATTTGTTTTGGGGATGAATTATGAGCAGAAAGTTCAGAGAAATTCAATGAAAAGGGAGTTGGAAGCCTTCCTACCCCCTCCATCATAGCGGGAGGGACGGCGCCCGACGGCCTCCTTTCACTCCTGGTTTGCAATGCGAGAGGAGGCATTCGGGTGGCGTCCACCTCTATGACGGGCGAGGTCGGAAGCATTGAAACAGGTTGGTGCAACGGAAAGTTATTCACAAAGATTTGATTTGGGGCTGATATTGCAGAATTATGAGCAGAAAGTTCAGAGAAATTCAATGAAAAGAGAGTTTGAAGCCTTCCTACCCCCTCCATCATAGCGGGAGGGACGCGCCCGAATGCCTCCTCTCACTACTGGTTTGCAATTGCGAGAGGAGTTCGGCGGCGTCCACCTCTATGATGGGGCGAGGTCGGAGGCATTGAAACATTTTTTGCAACGAATATTCACAAGATTTGATTTGGGGCTGATATTGGCGGATTTGAGCGTAAAGTTCAGAGAAATTCCGATGCAAGAAATTGGAAGCCTTCCTACCGCCCTCCATCACGCGGGAGGTGACGGCGCCCGCGGCCTCCTCTCACTACTGGTTGCAATCGGAGGAGGCATTCGGGTGCGTCCACCTCTAATGACGTGGGCTAGTCGG
The DNA here is from genome assembly GCA_030068105.1 of Sinentomon sp. SZTP_YWyxl. Taxonomy (NCBI): domain Eukaryota; kingdom Metazoa; phylum Arthropoda; class Protura; order Sinentomata; family Sinentomidae; genus Sinentomon; species Sinentomon sp. SZTP_YWyxl. Next base: position 12,004 of record JASGXE010015510.1, on the reverse strand, counting down.
ATGCATTGTAAACAAGGTTTTTGCAACGGAAATTTATTACCAAAGTTTGAATGTTTCCTTGAAATTGCAGAATTTGATCAGAAAGTTCAGCAGAAATTCGATGAAAAGAGAGTTGGAAGCCGTCCTCCCCTCCATCCAGCGGGTGGGACGGCGCCCCCGACTCCTCTTTTCATAATTTCTCCCCCTCCGCATATCAGCCCCAAATCAAATCTTTGTGAATAACTTTCCGTTGCAAAAACCTGTTTCAATGCCTCCGACCTCGCCCGTCATAGAGGTGGACGCCGCCCGAATGCCTCCTCTCGCATTGCAAACCAGTAGTGAGAGGAGGCCGTCGGGCGCCGTCCCTCCCGCTATGATGGAGGGGGTAGGAAGGCTTCCAACTCTCTTTTCATCGAATTTCTCTGAACTTTCCGCTCATAATTCTGCAATATCAGCCCCAAATCAAATCTTTGTGAATAACTTTCCGTTGCAAAAACCTGTTTCAATGCCTCCGACCTCGCCCGTCATAGAGGTGGACGCCACCCGAATGCCTCTTCTCGCATTGCAAACCAGTAGTGAGAGGAGGCCGTCGGGCGCCGTCCCTCCCGCTATGATGGAGGGGGTAGGAAGGCTTCCAACTCTCTTTTCATCGAATTTCTCTGAACTTTCCGCTCATAATTCTGCAATATCAGCCCAAATCAAATCTTTGTGAATAACTTTCCGTTGCAAAAACCTGTTTCAATGCCTCCGACCTCGCCCGTCATAGAGGTGGACGCCACCCGAATGCCTCCTCTCGCATTGCAAACCAGTAGTGAGAGGAGGCCGTCGGGCGCCGTCCCTCCCGCTATGATGGAGGGGGTAGGAAGGCTTCCAACTCCCTTTTCATTGAATTCTCTGAACTTTCTGCTCATAATTCTGCAATATCAGCCCCAAATCAAATCTTTGTGAATAACTTTCCGTTGCAAAAACCTGTTTCAATGCTTCCGACCTCGCCCGTCATAGAGGTGGACGCCGCCCGAATGCCTCCTCTCGCATTGCAAACCAGCAGTGAGAGGAGGCCGTCGGGCGCCGTCCCTCCCGCTATGATGGAGGGGGTAGGAAGGCTTCCAACTCCCTTTTCATTGAATTTCTCTGAACTTTCTGCTCATAATTCATCCCCAAAACAAATCTTTATGAATAACTTTCCGTTGCAAAAATCTGTTTCAATGCCTCCGACCTCGCCCGTCATAGAGGTGGACGCCACTCGAATGCCTCCTCTCGCATTGCAACCAGCAGTGAGAGAGGAGGCCGTCGGGCGCCGTCCCTCCCGCTATGATGGAGGGGGTAGGAAGGCTTCCAACTCCCTTTTCATTGAATTTCTCTGAACTTTCTGCTCATAATTCTGCAATATCAGCCCCAAATCAAATCTTTGTGAATAACTTTCCGTTGCAAAAACTGTTTCAATGCTCCGACCGACTCGCCCGTCATAGAGGTGGACGCCACCCGAATGCCTCCTCTCGCATTGCAAACCAGTAGTGAGAGGAGGCCGTCGGGCGCCGTCCCTCCCGCTATGATGGAGGGGTAGGAAGGCTTCCAACTCCATTTTCATTGAATTCCTCTGAATTTTCCGCTCATAATTCTGCAATATCAGCCCCAAATCACATCTTTATGAATAACTTTCCGTTGCAAAAACCTGTTTCAATGCCTCCGACCTCGCCCGTCATAGAGGTGGACGCCACCCGAATGCCTCCTCTCGCATTGCAAACCAGGAGTGAGAGGAGGCCGTCGGGCGCCGTCCCTCCCGCTATGATGGAGGGGGTAGGAAGGCTTCCAACTCCCTTTTCATTGAATTTCTCTGAACTTTCTGCTCATAATTCATCCCCAAAACAAATCTTTATGAATAACTTTCCGTTGCAAAAACCTGTTTCAATGCCTCCGACCTCGCCCGTCATAGAGGTGGACGCCACCCGAATGCCTCCTCTCGCATTGCAAACCAGCAGTGAGAGGAGGCAGTCGGGCGCCGTCCCTCCCGCTATGATGGAGGGGGTAGGAAGGCTTCCGACTCTCTTTTCACTGAATTCCTTTGAACTTTCCGCCCATAATTCTGCAATATCAGCCCCAAATCAAATATTTGTGAATAACTTTCCGTTTCAAAAACCTGTTTCAATGCATTCGACCTCGCCCGTCATAGAGGTGGACGCCGCCCGAATGCCTCCTCTCGCATTGCAAACCAGTAGTGAGAGGAGGCCGTCGGGCGCCGTCCCTCCCGCTATGACGGAGGGGGTAGACTGGCTTGCACCTTCCTCTTTGTCAAACCCTTCGGCACTTTCTACCCATACTCGTCCTTCGAAATCTGCTCTTTCTGATGAGCCCTTAGTTTCAATGCAGCCCGTCAGGTTCCTGCTACTAAACGCTAGATCTATTCTCCCATTGCATAAAAGAGCCGAACTGTCAGAATTCATCGATTCCAAGACAATTGATATTGTTTTACTTACTGAATCTTGGCTGCACCCAGATGTTAATGACCTCGAAATCTTCCCAGAAAAGTTTTGTGTCCACAGATGTGACAGAAGAGGTGGCCGCCGCGGTGGCGGTTGTTTAATTGCTATTGACAGTGATCGTGTTCCTTCGACGAGACTCTCCATTGACTTGCGTCATAATGACAATTTCGAATCCTGCTGGTGTCTCATAACAGTGCCTGGCTCCGCCCCTAAAATCCTCGGTGTTTTTTATGTTACTCCCACAGCTAGTGTCATAGATATCGATCTAATTTCAGATCAGGTTGCCGAAATACTCACGCTGTACCCAGGTCACCGCCTAATCATAGCTGGTGATTTTAATTGTCCCACAATTGACTGGGTTTCATTAACTGGGGGATCATCAGCAAAGGCAGATGCTCTAATTCACTTGCAGCAACTATATGGTTTGATTCAGCATGTCCTTGTTCCACTCGGTGTGTCGAAGGTGGCCGTAGCAACATTTTAGATCTTGTTTTTACCAATTTTGACTCAGGTGATCTGACCATCGCAGTTGAACCAGGACTTTCTGATCATGACTTTATCACATTTAACCTCCCATTACCTCTCCGTGTTGCCAAGAAAAAGGTTGTAATGATAAAGAGTTATGGTAAAGCCGATTGGGTCGCAATTAAGAGTAGGCTTCATCATCTCTTTTTACGTTTTTGTGAGCAATTGCCAAATTTCAGTCATATTAATGAGGTCTGGACTGCATTCAAGACCATTCTTCTCCAATGCCTCGCGATGGTTCCCATTAAATCTGTCAAAACTGACGCTAGTAAGCCTTGGGTTTTCTGCAAAATTCCGGACGCTACTAAGGAAAAAGAACAGGCTCATCAAGAGTATTCGCACAAAAAGTACTCCCCGACTGGTAAACCGGCTTGCGGCCATTCGTTTTGAACTTCGTGATTGTGCCCACCACAATTTTAGTACATATATTGAACGGGCAATCTCAAAATCCCATTCGAAAGACTTTTGGCGCTTCATTAAAAATCTTCGTTCTTCAAGGGGAATGCCATCGCTGCAGAGTTCTGACGGCTCTCTTGCGCACACACCCACTGAGAAAGCCGATCTTTTAGCGCAAACGTTTCAAAATTCCGCAATAAATGTACCTATTCAGAGAAATTTGCATTCATTACCCCTTGCAGTCATCCCGAACACTCCCGTTTACACCCAGCATCCACTCCAATTTCCCGCGTCGGAATTCAGCATTTATTATCAAAGCTATTGGGCAAAAAAGCCACGGGTCCTGATTTTATCCCAGCGAGATTTCTCAAAATCCTTTCCTTTGAGTTGTCATTTTTCTTTGAAATTATTATCAAGAGGATTTATGTTCTTCTTTCATTGCCGGATGAATGGAAAGTTTCTAAAGTGATTCCCATCCCAAAGAAAGGTCCTTCTGAAAATCCTGAACTGTATCGCCCAATTTCACTTCTCTCAGTTAGCAGTAAAATTTTCGAGAAAATCCTCTATTCACACCTGATGACTTTCGTTGAACTTAATCAGATATTACACCCCAGTCAACATGGTTTCAGGAAAAAGCATTCTTGTGTTACCCAACTTATTGAATTTACTTATGATATTGGATGTGCATTTGAAGCAAAGGAAGAACTGCATGCAATTTTTGTTGATTTTAAAAAGCATTTGATTTGATCCCTCATAATTTACTCCTTCACAAACTAAATCTGCTTGAATTCCCTGCACCACTTGTTGCCCTAATTGAGTGTTTCTTGTCTGGAAGGTTTTCCAGGTCTCTATCGAGGGCCAGAACTCTGCTAGGCGACCTGTCACCTGCGGAGTCCCCCAGGGTAGTGTCTTGGGTCCACTTCTCTTCATCATTTATATTAATGACCTTCCATCCTTGCTCACATGCAATGCAAGGCTTTTTGCGGATGATTTAGTTTTGTATGGGCCGCCCTTTGGTACATTTCTGCAGGATAATCTTGACGCAATCAGTTCCTGGGCCAAAATTTGGGGTTTAGTCATCAATGTTTCAAAGTGCAACTGGATGGCATTCAAGAGATACTCAAAGTTTTCACCTTCAACTCGCTACAATCTCGGTGGAAATCCCATAGTCAAGGTTACTGAATTCAAGTATTTGGGAGTTTATCTTTCTTCCGATTTATCATGGGATGCACACATTAATTATACCATTACAAAGGCTAGAAAAGTTCTCGGCATTCTAATCCGAAATATCAATTCTGCCTCATCTAGGGCTAAGCTGAAAGCCTACATGTCCTTGGTTTTACCTATCCTTGAGTATGCCTGTGAGGTCTGGGATCCCTTTCTTGTGTCTCATTCTAATGCTCTCGAGCGTCTGCAGCGCGCTCAGCCCTGCGCTTTATTTGTGCTGACTACAGAAGAACCTCGTCTGTTTCGGCAATGCTCAAACACTGGGAGCTTAGCACGCTATCTGAGAGGCGTAGGTGTCGCCGATTGAAATTTTTACAAACTATATTGCAAGGTGGGGTGTGCACTAAATTACCTCCTTCATTTAGAGTGAGGCCTGTTCCTCGTCGAACTGACCACGGATACCATATTGAACGGCCAATTGTCAAATTCAATAAGCATTTCAACAGCTTTTTCTTTCGCACAGTCAGGGAATGGAATGCCCTTTTGCCTTCGTCATCCTTCCTCCAATCATTGCCTCCCATCAACTAAATCTGGATCGATAAAAATTGTGAGTGCAGTCCGGCCTCATTGACTCCTATATTTGCCTGTTTGGCCATACTTACGGTGTTTGTTTTTTTTTTTTTTTTTTTTTTTTTTTTTTTTTTTTTTTTGGTTTTTTATACTTGTGTTTTGTTGGTGTTTACTGCTTGACGTTTCAACTTGATGTTGATATTTAATGAAAATAATAATAAATAATAATAATAAAAATAGGATGTCCTCTTTATTACACCCACCTGACAAGAGAATTATTTAGGTGCGGATACCCGCAGCTTTACCCTAATCTGACTGATGCGAGAAGGAATGATAAACCATTCGGTCCACATCTGGTCAGGTGTTCGGAAGCCCCACCAGCAAAAATTGTGCTCTGAACAAACTTGTGAGAAGAAAAGAAAAAACCTCAGTGACCGAAACAAGACCGGAATGATCCAACGGCCCGCACGGCGTGGCAATTGCGTGTTGAAAAGTGCATTTTCGTTTTTTTCTTTGCATTGTGAGGTCCGAAGGAAGGGCAACTTCGCAGCACAAAATCAAACACTCCGCTTGAGCGGAACAACGAAGGCGATTTCTTTTCGGCCAAAGAATCATGTTGCGGGAAAAGGCGCATCGAAAGGACAGTCACGCAGCCATGTTTAGTTCGTCCGAAAAGGCGTACCTTACTTATATTTGCCCAAGAAGACACGGCATGACGGCTCAATTAGTTTCTTTGGACGGATGAAAAAAAAAGAAACAGAAATTGGCAGCGGCAATGTCGATGGCCATGCGAACTGACAGTCAGTTGCAGTTTGTTTCTGCCTTTTTCAGGGGGTAATGACAATAATTTGGCAGGTCTCGCAAACATATACCTACTGTCAGTTTGAAACTTGCGAAGCATAGGCGAAATCAGAGGGGACGAGGGGTACACCGTTTCCAAGAAAGCCCTCACAAAATTTATGGGGGGTGCACCGTTACCGCAGAACCCCTCATAAAATTTCTGAGGTGTTTTTGGAAACGGTGTGCGCCTCGTCTCCTCTGATTCGGCCGACCGAAGTTTTCGCCAGCGAAATCCAATTCCGTTTCGCACGAAATTCAAATTTTCAATAGGTCGTCCAACTTGACGTCAAGAAGTTGGCTTCATGGAACAAAAGAAGTGCAAAATTCCTGTTGTCAATTTCGGTCGGCCAACTTGACACACGTACGGCAGCATAGCCAAATGGGATGCGACTTTCCCGCATATGGCCACACCATTCCATACACGCCTTCAGCTTTTTTCGTCTGAGAAAAGAAGAACTCGTAACGGAATTCTCAACGGCCAACTTCGGGGCAATTCTAAAAGATAATCGAAATAGTTTGCGAAAAGTTTTGTCAAATTTGACCCTGCTTGAATTCATGAATTTATGGACGAAGCGGTCATGAGTGTGAGGCACACAAGGGGAAAGAAAAACGGAATATTGCCCGAAACAAATAGTGTGATGCGAGATATCTTATGGAAAGTTTTATGTGGCACCAGAAAGTTTTGTGAAGCAGATTCCCCTTTGTATTCTCAAGTAAAATTTGGCACTTTTCCTGGCGAAATGGCCGAGTTCCTCACCGAACAGAAAAAAATATCGCCCATTATTAGTTTGTCCAATAATCTTGAGTGCATTGGCAGATTTTTGAGACCCACTGAATAAAAAAGTAAACTGATAGACGACGGCCGTGAAGTATGCTCTCTTATCACACGGGAAGGTGCATCCACCATAGTTGGGCGCAGTTCCGGATTTGGGTATGGGGGCCCTGGACCAAGTTATTTTTGGGCCCTCTGACGTCTTCCAGGACCAGAGGCCTCATTTCATGTTTTTGCAGGGGGCATTTCTCAGCGGAGGATCTGCACGGCACAGCGCAGTCGGAAGACCCCCCGTATAATTGGGGTCTCGGGCGGAGACCCAGCGAGGGTTTTTTTAAGTTTAGGGCTAATTTCGGCACACTATGCGGGCTTTGAGGGGTCAATATTTTCACCAGTTCCGAGCCAAAAGCACATGCCAGTGAAATTAGAAAAAAAAACAGTTGTGAGGGCCGCCTGGTGGGGGCCCTCATAAGCACGGGCCCCTGGACCCGGGTCCAAGTCGGTCCAGATAAGGAAATCTGACACTGGTTGGACGATTAAGAGGGAAGCTGCAGTGCGTTTGACGACCAACAAACTCGATTGAACCATGGTCCATCCCTCGGTCACCTTAGTCGACCGGCATAAAAGCGTAGTTTGTGTCACACAGGCGTTGGAATTTGAGGTCTTTGGTGGATGCTTCTGTGAACAACAGCGCCACTTTTCACGTTTTCTTTGGGCTTCGGAGAGGCAATTTGTTCTGGTTGGTTTCTGAGCTGGTTGTTTTCAGAGCTGATTGCTATAGTTTGCTTCGGTGAGCGAAGGGATGAATTGAACCTTGAGGGCTTGAAGCTGCCTTGAACCTTTAGGGCTTGAAGCTGCCTTGAACCTTTAAGGCTTGAACATTGAGGGTTGCCTTGAACCGAGAAGCGAATCCGCTTTTGACATTTTTTGCATTTTTTGAAACCCATCCCACAAGGATTGCGGAATTTTCGCCGCAAGATGAAGGTGTGGGAGGGAAGCCAAACCGTGGGTTTATCGGATTAACGGTAATGGGAGATTCGCGAAGAAAAGTTTTGCCATTCATTTATTTTTATTTATTGATTTGCAAAACAATGCTGCTGCAACAAACAGTTTTGGTAGCAGGGCAAGGAGGCGATGTAAATCACCTGTCAAAGCAAAAGTCAGGGAAAATAAAAACACACCAGGAAGACAATTCGTCAATTAAAAAGGCACGATTTGGTGTGGCGCCCAAAGATACCATGGTGCGTGCGATACGTGGAGAAGAAGTGGGAAGGTTGTTCCAAATTCTAACTGTTCCGAGGGAAGAGAGAATTGAAGTAGGTACCGATTCCGCACTGAATCGCCCGACGGAAAGAAACAACTAACGGTGGAGAGATGTGGTCCTGATTTTTCCCGCAATTGCGGGTAAAATGCAAAATCAGATGGAAGAATACATGGCAGCGTTTTCACCCGCAACTTTACCCAGACCAGATCTCTCCGACGTAAGAAATTCCTGCTTCAAAACATTCCGACACCTGCAGTTGTTGCGCGACTTCCTTTCCGCGAATCCGACATCGATTCCGCATAACCGACAGCTGAGCAAGCGAAATACAGTTCCTGTGATTTCCAGTTCGCACATTGTCCCAATTCGTGTCAGTCTGGCATGGCGAAGGTTCCGAAAATATTGACGACAGGAGTTTGGCACTTCGCCGGGAAAAGTTTTGCCGACGAACTTTCTCATTTTCCTGAGAGGTCACAGCAGGAACGGCGCATCAAAATAAATCGCGAAAACTTTGACACCAAAATGGGGGCAGCAAAAAGTGGGTGGCGGAAAAACACTCGGCAGGAAGGCGAGAGGGTGGACGGATCGATCTCAAAGAACGCAGAGAGAAAGAAATTCGAAAATGTTGGGTCATCCGATTAGCTAAATGCATCCATCTAAGTGTATGTACAGCGGCGAGAAAATTAATTGTACCACATATCGTGTCTTTTCCATCTTGAATTTTCGATGAAATCTCGATCCCATCATCAAAATTGGTATTCCAGATATGATTTGACGCATATTACCGTGCAACAAAATCCTATTTCTTGAATCTGAAATCAACACAACTCACAGTTTTCTTTGAAAGATCGAAAAACCGGCATGAATGGCACGAGTAATTTTCCCGCCACTGTACAATGATGTCAAAGAATCAGAGAAATATGCAGCGCAGGAGCCACGCACAAGTCAACAGCCTCGGGGGGCCTTGTTTGGACGAGACCAGGTCGGGGTTCGGCAGTTGACCCCAAAGTCTCAGAAGACAGTTGCTCCAAACTGCATCTGTCAAAGACCGAGCTAAGCACAACTTTTGGTTATTCCTGTCTCATGTTCAGAGATCAAATTGCAAACATTCGCACCGCGCGATGTGAAAGGAGACACACGCCTCATTTCCGCAGACCAAGGTTCAAAAATAGGGCCAACGCATAACGCATGTACTGGAGGGTTGAAGACGATTCAGTGGAATTGAGAAAAAGCTGAGAATTTGGCACTCCACCCACATGATGGGAAAAATTTTATCATCATTTTTTGATGGTTCAACATTAAGCACTTTTCGGATCATTCAAGCACCCTGTCTGTTCGAATACACCTTGTCACGTCACCTTGGAGACTGCGTTGCAGGCCAGAGAACTGCAGAAATTGGCCAACAATGACTGCAAAATGAATGACATGCGAGTGTCAGTCATAGTCCCGACCTGCCTCAATTCACAGCGCCCACATCAAACAAACAGCACCAACACAACACATCAGGATAAAGAGCCACAACCATCATTCGTCCCGTTGTACCATTAAACCCCACTTCTGCTGCGCGCCTAAATGCCTGGCCATTCATTCATTCAGTTGCGGCGCCGGCGGGTTTTTTAGCCTGACGCAGAACTCCCAGGAGGCTTCAACAAGCTCCCCCTGCTTGTCCTGGCCCCTTGGGTACTCTGCCTAGCAGTGCTACATGTGCTCCATTCAGTGACAATAGCACAATTGCACATGTGCAAATGTCAAGGATGACATGACTGGGGGTGAACTGAACGGCTAAATGGCAGGCTTTCGTTTAGACGGTCGTACACGCGGTGACAAAGCGACCATTAACTTTGTCTGATATATCATTCGCAACGTCTGCGGACTTGTGTAACGTTTTGGGAGGAAGAAACGGGAGGCCAATTCGGGTTTTTTATTCACGCAAACGATGACCTGCCCTACTCACATCAATTTGTTCACAATGGGCCCCAGAATACAGATTGCGAGTTATCGCGAGAGCAAACTTCGGCAATCGAAAGGGGTGTGATCTAGTGAGATGGATACCAGACTGCAGGTTGCGGTCACCGCAGGTGTCAAATCAGTCCACAAATGTCAGCAAGGTCGCTGTTCAAAACTCACAAAGGCGAACGCTGTCAGTGTCATAATTAATACTTCCCATTGTTCATCAAACCTTTTTTCGGTGAAGGTAAAATCTCTAAACACTGTTTTTAGTGTGAAAAAAGTTGCGGATTTACTAAAACAAAAATAGCTGGAAACCATTCCACTGCAGAGCCTCAGAGTCCTCACGAGCTCAAATCGAAACACGTACAGTCTATCACAACCAAATTGCACCTTGTTTTTCTCACATGCTCAGATGTAATTTTGAATCAATGACAGCATGCATGCACCGCAAAACATCATGGCACTCGTGTAAAGCTTGAAAAAAAATAAGAAACCCATTTGACGGAGTATTCTTATGACGACCCCCACCCCGCCCACCCCCTCACGGTCTTTCACGGAGTATTCTTATGGCGACCCCACCCCGCCCACCCCTCACGGCCTTTCACGGAGTATTCTTGTGGCCCCCAACCCGCCCCAACGTCTTCAGCGTCTTGGCGGAGTGTCAATCAAACGGGAGTTTCTTGCGCCTCCGAAATACACACCGTCCCAAATTGTGTGGACCATTCGTGTGAACTATTATCTATTGGTCGCTGTTTGGAAATATGAGAGCCACGGACGTTGATGAGCTTGTGTTTGGGTATCCGAGCGCTCCCATCCGCCGGGGCCACCGCCCTTCAGCGCCAAAGCTGTGTGACGCAATGCGACTTCAATCAACGCGAGTTTCGGGCATTCAGGACAATCCTTCAGCCTGCGGTGACCGCCCAAGGGTTTGCCCTGTGTCCGCGTGAGGCCAACGCCGCGAAACCGCATGGTTCGCGGCAAGACATTTGAACCGCAGCTCGAGAATCTTCAGATTCAAACCGCGGTATGCTTGACCAATGAATCTTCCGAGCGAATGCGACCAGGGAGCTGGCGATACAGCTGAATCAGGGACGAGCTGTAGGTAAATATCCGCATGGCTTGAATTCCTCCGATTCCGTCCGAATGGCTGAATGAACACACGTCTGCGTGAAAAGGTGCGAACTGACACTGCAGACCTGCTGACAAGAGGTGGGCAGGATTCTCCTTATGCCCCATCCCCGTATCTGTAGGGAAAGGATAGCTGGGTTGCGACCGCATGTCTCTGCTTTGAAATGCACAACAGGAGCCGTTCTGCACATCTATATTGCCATCACCCGTCGGTCCCTGACATGTCACACCAAGTTGTGCCCTCCTCAATGTTCTGGGAGGCAAATGAACCCTGGACATCTATATGCATATGCATGTATCAACTCCCGTCAGTTACTTCAGAGGCGAAGAGAATGGCTCAGCCAACATTCACCTCCTTTGATCCGGCAAAGGATTATGATTGAGCTGCATGCTCAGATACCTGAGTGTAACACTCATCCCTCTTGCATGATAGGTACATGCATACCTATACAATAGCTTGGAAGCAGATCGCTGCTCTTGCGGTGTGCTCAGTCTGGATGAATGTGCTCAGCTGATCGCTTGACCTCGTGTGCTCTCGTGCTCTCCATTACGATTCTCCGTTAGGTATACTCCTTCGCGCCAGTGAGTAGATCCCGTTGGTTCGTTCGAAGTGAAGTCGCGAAAGGAAGCAAAAGGGACTTCTGCATTGCATTTGGTGTTGGTACCTGCTTTGGTCGTTTGCATTGTTGTGTTCCTGCGTGTTGACTTTTCGCGTGCGTTATTTGCGAATTCTGCGGATTCTACTTCGGTTGTTCGTGTTTTGCGTGGTTTTCTTCGTGGTTTGGCATAGTGTTTTAAGGTTTCTTTCCACCGTTTGGACTCCACTCCCCGCTGCCGTTTGTTATCCCGACTTGTCCCGGCTCTGGCCCCGCTTTCCGGATAATTCGAGTGCGACTTCTGGGTTTAAAAGTTTTAGGCTTTTTCTTTCGGGTTCCG
>JASGXE010015493.1:0-10424 GCA_030068105.1 Sinentomon sp. SZTP_YWyxl | reverse complement strand
AGGAATCCACTAGGAGTGGGTGGGCCTCTGACAGATCATTGCAAATGAGAACCTGGAACTGCCTGTCAGAGAAAAACTTGAGAGCCACAGGAAAAGATTTTCAGGAATTCTCAGCCTAGATAGCTTAGAGACAAGAATAGGTATTGAGACTTTGTCAAATGCCTTAACCGGTCAATGAAAATTGCATCAGACTGATGGACTTTCCGGAGCAGTGGCGATGTCATGCACAAAAAGGTCAGTTGGGATTCGCAAGAGAACTTGCTGCGGAAACCGTGCTGATGCTGAAGAAGAATTTTTGACCCTCAAGCAACCGATATAAATAACCCGCTACCATCTTTTCCAAAGTTTAGCTGAAGAGCTGATAAGACTTATTGGTCGGAAGGAGGTTGTGGGAAAGAGGCTGGCCACCTTTAGCTAGTGGTATCACGATATCATTTTCCAATCGTTTGGGATTACATTTTGGGCCAAGGATACTGAGAAGAGCAAAAAAGGAATGTTTTAGTTTGTCGCAGTGGTTTTTTAAGGAATGCCATAGGTATGGAATCAATGACATTGAAAGTGGAGTTCTTTGATGTTTTGATCGCTTTAACCACCGCTTCCGGGAAATCAAATCAGCATCACGGAGAAAAGCCTGAACTCGGTTGTGGGTGAAGTGGAGCACAGGAATCTTTGGGTTGAGATAGCTCTTCAAAGCCAAAGCAAAACAGCTACTCGACCCAGCATTGGCTATCAACTAAATTGCAGTGCCAAACGACATGTGGCGATGCGAGGTCGGCTTCATGCGGAATATTTTGACAAAAAATTCTCAATAACACACAAGAAAAGGTGCGCGCCCCATTTTGTTGTCCAAATGAAAATTTCACTGCTCATTTTGCCCGTTGCCGTGGTTCTTTTTTGTTTTGAATGCTGCGGCTGCACTTGTTGACGAGTTGCACAGTTGGGTGTTGAATATCCACATGACTGCAGGGGCGTTCGAGAGTACGGCAATGCAATATTCCAAACATTCGCGGAAATATTCTCTGAATATTTTCGCCCTCTTCCCTGATTACATTTCCCCGTGTAAATTTTCGCAAACATTTCCCGGTAATATTCCCAAAATACAGTAAATGTGTTATCATGCATGATGTTTGAATGTTCCTAATAACGATATTTTTGAAATTTGCAAAATTTCCAGCAATTTTCCTCAACACTCGAGATTACTTCCAAAGTCCCCAGGAATGTTGACAATATATCCATTGAGGGAACATTCCCAAAAATTCCGGGTATTTTCATTTGTTCCTGAAATTCCAGGAGAGGATAGATTTCCGCATTGAAAGTTCCTTGGAACTTGCCAACAGTGGATTCCAGGGAACAAAAACATTTCAGATTTCTCAGTTTTTCAAGGCATTCCTACTTTTACGATTTTGTCCGACCCTCGTGGCGCAGTGGTTAGCGCGTCTGACTCGTGATCTGTAGGTCGCGGGTTCGATACGCAGTCGGGACACGGGATTTGCCGTGGTTCAAATTGTGTGTGCATCCTCCCTCGGCGAAGTCAAAAAGACAGACAAAGTGGCCAGTCCGTTAGTTCTAGGTCCAAGACAGAGGCTTGGCAGGTTATACAACAGAGAAGCCCCACATGACACACGTCTCGGCTCTGCAGAGCATATTCGGTTCGGGAAATCCTGCGAGTTGGCGTATATACGCAGTAAAACTGATCCGAGTCCTTTCAGTCCTTTTTTTTTTGTTTCCATCCTTTTGTCGAGTCCTTTCCATCCTTTTTTTTTTGTTTTGATATTTCCATTCGAGAAAAGACCCGCTGGCATTTTGAGAACATAACGTGGATTTGAAAAACATGAAAGATGAAAAATCTTTGCTCTGGAAAAAAGCCTGATCACAGTTATTCCCTTTTTGTGCAACAACTTGGTGGTTTTTTGATATTGTGCGAGCAAACAACACAATATATCCTTTTCCATTTTTTGCCTTTTTTGCTGCAATCCTTCAGTTTGATATGTCTACGTTCCATTCTGCTTTTGCATAGGCGTTAAATTATTTTTTGTTTGAAACAAAATTCGTTTCACTCTTCTCTCTTCCTAGTTTGTTTTTTTTTTCTTTCAAGCGTCCAAACTAATGTTAGATTAGTTTAACAAAACCTTAATCACTAATGCAAAAATCATTAAAATTCAATTTTTTTTTTTTCAGTTGAATGCAGAACGGTTTGGGCTACGATTATGGGGCATTGTTCTCCTTGCGAGCCCAAGTTGTGCAACAAGGTTTAAACTGAACCGCCGGCTGTATGGCTGTCAGCTCATAATAGCAATGATGATGATGGCTTTCGACATAAAATGGCTATTTAAATTGTTTTGCCTGAACTTCTATTTCCCGATTTTGATTGTTACACATGCAGGTCATAATTAGGGAACCGTTTAGCGGATTTAGAATATCTGGGACAAGCCTGGTTGTGAGACAGTATTGATTGAACTCATGCTGGATCTTGTAACCACTGCTCAACCTTTCAGGATACTTGTGGGTGTTGTTTACAGATCGCCGTCTAGTTCTTTATTGACCTTTTGTGAAACTTTGGATAATTTTTTGATCATTACAATTCCCGGTATCAAAATATAATTCTTATTGGTGACTTTAATATTGATTCTTGTAAACAGTCGCGATATGGTTCATACCATAATATTTTTTCTTCATTTGGATTTATTAACACTATTGCAACAGTTACAAGATTGTCAGGCTGCAGTGAAATTAAGTCATCATCACTTGATCACATCCTTTTACGCATGATGAAGTACGAGAAGGTTGTGCCACTAAGATCGGGCACTTTTGAATTGAATATCACTGATCATTTTCCAATCTTTATTACCTTCTCCTTGCCTTCTTGCCAAAACGTACCAAACAACAATGGTGTCCTGACCGACAGTTTGGTAGATTTCAATTGTGTGATTGAGAAATTAAGAAATGTTAGCTGGAGGACAATAGAAAGGCTTCAGGTGCCGGATGATATTGTTAGTGAATTGAGTCATCAAATTAAAATTGAAATGGCAGCAAATACAAATTCTAAACCTAAGAAAGCAAGGTACACGACACCTCAAAAGCCTTGGGTCAAGCAGCCCATTTTAGATTTAATTCGGCAAAAGGAAAAACTTGCTGGACTGCTGAGGAGAAATGGTTATTGTGAAACTATCAGGAAAGAATATAAAAAGATCAGAAATAAACTTTCAACCCAACTAAAATTTGCAAAACGAGATTATTTTGCTAGTAAATTTTTGGCTGTTTCAGGGGATATACGTAAAACTTGGAAGTACATCAACGTTGCCCTTTCTAGCAAAGTTACATTGTTCAACGAGTACTATTGTAAAATTTGTGGCACAATGACTATAAATTGTATTCATATGTCATCCATTGCTTGTGATTTTAATGACTTTTTTGTAAATGGCATGGCTCCTTCAACACCTCCTGTTGTTCGAAGTGGTCCAAATTTCAGCAATGCAACTTGTCAATCATTGTATATGCTCCCTACTACAGAACACGAAGTTATTGACATTTTAACAATCTTTAAAAATAAGAGATCAGCGGGTGTGGATGGTGTGCCCATAGGCATTTTTAAAGAACTGAAGATGCAACTAGCCCCATTAATTTCTCATCTTTGCAATCGAATATTGACCACAGGGGATTACCCTGCAGCCTTGAAAATTGCCAGGGTGGTGCCCATATATAAATCTGGTGACAAAGGCTTGCCTGCTAATTATAGGCCTATTTCGGTGCTTCCGAGTTTGAATAAAATTGTTGAGAAATTAATTGTTCTTCGCTTTAAGGGTTTTATTGAGGAAAATAACATAATTCACCGGAATCAACATGGCTTCCGAAGAGAATTACTCAACTGCAACTGCTGTAACAAATTGAGCTCCTTTCTTGGTTGCTCTATTGACAATGGGGAGGTGGTAGGTTTGCTATCATTAGATTTGTCCAAAGCTTTTGACTCGGTAGATCATGTTTTGCTTTTAAACAAATTGGAAAAACTGGGGTTTAGAGGGGGTTTGTGTTGAAATTAGTTAGGAATTACTTGCATGGGAGACGGAGCAAGGTCTATTTACGGTGTTTTGTTCTCCACCTTTAGATGTTGTTCGTGGTGTCCCTCAAGGATCAATTCTTGGACCTTTCTTATTCACATTGATTATAAATGATATATTTAACATTGGCTTGCGTTCACATATTACTGGATATGCCGATGATTTGTGTATAATGTTTTAGTAACAAGAACCTAGAGCATGTCATGGATGTTCTCCAGGAAGACTTGAGGAAAGTTGATGATTGGTTGACGGAAAAGGGCCTAATTTAAATCTTAAAAAAAATGTGTTTTGCATTTTTCATTCAAGGTTTATGTCAGTACCAGAAAACATAAACTAAACTATAAAGGGGTTACAATTGCACGGTCCTGCCAATTTTAAGTTACTGGGTATTGTGTTTGATGAGTGTTTTACTATGGAAGTCCCAAATCAATAACCTTGTTAAATTTTTAACATGTGGATACATGTTCTTTCAAGGTTTAAAGCAGTTTTTGCCCTTAAATATTTGCAGGATGGTTTATTTGTCTATGGTGCACTCCAAATTAATTTATTGTGCACTTTCATGGACTGCGACTTATGAAAGCTACTTGAAGGTCCTCAAGGCACGTCAGAACAAGCTTGTGAGGGTTCTTGCTTGTCCCTCCGCTGTGACTTTACATACTTTGGATGTTTACAGAGAACGAGAGATTAAACCATTTCTGGTGGATGCATATTTGCAAATTGCTACCATGGCATATAATTTTATCCATGGTAATGTAGTGTTGTCGCTTGTTTCATTTTCCTGTTATGCAAACCCACTGACAAGATCCTTCACTAATACCCCATTCACACTGAGCGTTTTTCTTACTTTAGTAACTTACTAAAGTAACTTACTAAAGTAATCAGCTGATTACTTTAAGTTTCTTAAGTAAGTTGGTATTCCCACTGAAGTTATGATTGAAATGATTTCCCATTCTCACGAAGCCCCATCAGATGCAGCTGTTTCCCTCATTGTGTTGTCATTGGGAAACTCCTTGGTATTTTTTTTTATTTTTGTTAAGACGTTTATGTTTCAGTTTCAACCCCATACAAGCAGAGCGCAGGCATATCATGAGAATCATGATTCAGATGGTGTTTTTCTGGATCGTTTTATGAAATTATGGTACTGACATCCAGGTGCCTGTCGCGTGTTAAAGGTCGCATAACACGCAGACAATTGAGCAGAAATGTGCTTTTATTGTTTCTCGATGCTTGTTTTCGTCAATCTCAAATGGAAATGCAACGCAAGCAGATTTTGTGCTTACCTACTGCACTCCAACCACATGATGTTAGCCTTCTACCTGCATCAGGCAACATTTTGGCCACACAGCCGCTTGCTCTGGCAAGCTGTAGAGTTCCCATGCCACGCATTGCTGGACAAGGGAATGTTGCTCGGAGTGGTGGGACAACATTCTAAATAATTTTTTAATTTTTTTTAATTTTTAATTTTTAACATTCTAATTTTTCATTTCACGCCACTTCCAGAAATACCACAGTCTCCTTGTCTTGCATTCGTTTTCTGGAAGCAACTCCACTTACACCTGCCCTTTTTCATTGCAAACTTGAGAGTCCTAATGACAGCTAACCTGAGAAGCTAAAATAGCTTAGAACATACACTAAACGAATGAAGAGGAACACATTTTACACAATAAAAACAAGTTGACGGTGTCCAGAAAACACCAGAAAGCAACTTACTACTTACTATAGTACTCTCCTGGAACTTACTTTAGAAACTTACTTTAAAGCCGTGTTAAAGTAAGAAAGTTGTATAGTAAGTTACTATAGTAAGAAGTGTTCACACTGTGCAAGTTACTTTAGTAAGTTACTAAAGTAAGAAAAACGCTCAGTGTGAATGGGGTATAAGTCTGTTGCTGAGTGTCCCAAAATAAGATCAGCATTTGGTAAATGCTCAATTGATTATAGGTTCTATCACGTGTGGAATAGTATTCCTGTGGAAATTAAGTTTTTCTCCCATGTTCATGATTTTAAAAAAAGCTTTGAAAAAACACCTCCAGACTTTTCCTTTTGATACGCTCCTAAAAATTTTGTTTCCACGCTGAATTTTTTGTTATTTTTGTGGAGTGAGATTCTCATATTAAATGATGGTAGGGCCTATTTGTTTTCACTGTTGTGTTTTGTATGTGGCAGAAATTTTTGCTATTTTGTCCATGGAATGTTGTAATTGAATAATACTTGTGTATCTTAATCCAATGCATTTTTGGCAATGTAGGTACAAAAACACATGGCAGCAATAATTACTGGGTTTTGATTGGAATAAAGCTTCAAAAGGTAGTTTTTCACGTTTGGGAAGGAAGACTGATGTCCATATCATTTTAACCTGGACAACCCCCACGGTCTTCTCCTTGTCCAGTGGAACAACGATGTTATTAATGCGGGTGTTTCACATTTGGTTTTTGTTTCCCATTTGGTCCAAACAAGGCAATTTATGCCTTTGGACCGTAAATGCATGTGTTGGTAGGTACAGGTTGGGTAGGTACTGTCATTAGGTTTTAAACATTCCAAGATAAAAGAAAAACAAGATAGCAGAACATTTTCTCTCTTTCAGCACTAACTCCTGTCCCTTCTGTTTTTTTTCTTTTACTTTTGTCACCTGGTTCTCCATTAAATGGACAGATTGGATAAAATGCATGCTGAAAATGTAAATAGCTACAATGCTCCTTTGGCGAAAAGCTCAGACCACAGATACCTAGCTCCGTGTACCAAAAAAGCATTGTAGGTCCATGTCTATGGTGCTTTGCCCCTGACCTGCAGAAGTTACTGTTTGCTCACCACTGGGCACATAAGCGATGCCCTGGAACTGGGAACCTTGGCCCAAATTTAACCCTGATTGCCCTGTATTTGAGTGAAGCGCCCTGCCCTTTGAAAATCCTGGCTAAAGCACTGTGAAATGGTTGCTTATTTGTGATCCTTACACACTTGACATAGCTACCTAGCTACTTCCGTCGACAGCAAATTTTTTAGGTACCTAGGTGTAGGTACCTACCTAATTAACTGGGGACGGAGTCCCCCCGCTGACGCCACCGTGGGACAAAGTCCAGTGTCAAGAATTAAAAAACAACCAATGCCGTCGGAGAGATGCGCGCAAATTTGTGGTGCATGTCGACACCAATGCAATCATGCAGTCAACAGCCATTTTGGCCAAAAATTTCATCACATTCCGATAGTGCAGAGGATAAAATTCCAGTTTTAGATGATGCATTGTGGAACCAAAATGTTTACAATTGAGTCAATCAAAATAAATAGGCCCCATAAAGGTGGCATGTCAGGCAGGTCAAAAGGACAAAAACAAACACATTAAAACAAATAAATGGTGGGCAACGAACGAACCTTGCACAAGCTTCGAAAATGGTGCCAGAAATTTCAGAGTTTGAATAAAATTGTTGAGAAATTAATTGTTCTTCGCTTTAAGGGTTTTATTGAGGAAAATAACATAATTCACCGGAATCAACATGGCTTCAGAGAGAATTACTCAACTGCAACTGCTGTAACAAATCTGAGCTCCTTTCTTGGTCGCTCTATTGACAATGGGGAGGTGGTAGGTTTGCTATCATTAGATTTGTCCAAAGCTTTTGACTCGGTAGATCATGTTTTGCTTTTAAACAAATTGGAAAAACTGGGGTTTAGAGGGGTTGTGTTGAAATTAGTGAGGAATTACTTGCATGGGAGACGGCAGCAGGTCTATTTATCGGATGTTTGTTCTCCACCTTTAGATGTTGTTCGTGGTGTCCCTCAAGGATCAATTCTTGGACCTTTCTTATTCACATTGTTTATAAATGATATATTTAATATTGGCTTGCGTTCACATATTACTGGATATGCGGATGATTTGTGTATAATGTTTAGTAACAAGAACTTAGAGCATGTCATGGATGTTCTCCAGGAAGACTTGAGGAAAGTTGATGATTGGTTGACGGAAAATGGCCTAATGTTAAATCTTAAAAAAACTGTGTTTTGCATTTTTCATTCAAGGTTTACGTCATTACCAGAAAACATAAACATAAACTATAAAGGGGTTACAATTGCACGGTCTGCCGATTTTAAGTTACTGGGTATTGTGTTTGATGAGTGTTTACTATGGAAGTCCCAAATCAATAACCTTGTTAAATTTTGTAACATGTGGATACATGTTCTTTCAAGGTTAAAGCAGTTTTTGCCCTTAAATATTTGCAGGATGGTTTATTTGTCTATGGTGCACTCCAAATTAATTTATTGTGCACTTTCATGGACTGCGACTTATGAAAGCTACTTGAAGGTCCTCAAGGCACGTCAGAACAAGCTTGTGAGGGTTCTTGCTTGTCCCTCCGCTGTGACTTTACATACTTTGGATGTTTACAGAGAACGAGAGATTAAACCATTTCTGGTGGATGCATATTTGCAAATTGCTACCATGGCATATAATTTTATCCATGGTAATGTAGTGTTGTCGCTTGTTTCATTTTCCTGTTATGCAAACCCACTGACAAGATCCTTCACTAAGTCTGTTGCTGAGTGTCCCAAAATAAGATCAGCATTTGGTAAATGCTCAATTGATTATAGGTTCTATCACGTGTGGAATAGTATTCCTGTGGAAATTAAGTTTTCTCCCAATGTTCATGATTTTAAAAAAGCTTTAAAAAAACACCTCCAGACTTTTCCTTTTGATACGCTCCTAAAAATTTTGTTTCCACGCTGAATTTTTTGTTATTTTTGTGGAGTGAGATTCTCATATTAAATGATGGTAGGGCCTATTTGTTTTCACTGTTGTGTTTTGTATGTGGCAGAAATATTTTGCTATTTTGTCCATGGAATGTTGTAATTGAATAATACTTGTGTATCTTAATCCAATGCATTTTTGGCAATGTAGGTACAAAAACACATGGCAGCAATAATTACTGGGTTTTGATTGGAATAGCTTCAAAAGGTAGTTTTCACGTTTGGGTAGGAAGACTGATGTCCATATCATTTTAACCTGGACAACCCCCACGGTCTTCTCCTTGTCCAGTGGAACAACGATGTTATTAATGCGGGTGTTTCACATTTGGTTTTTGTTTTCCCATTTGGTCCAAACAAGGCAATTTATGCCTTTGGACCGTAAATGCGTGTGATGGTAGGTACAGGTTGGGTAGGTACTGTCATTAGGTAGGTTTTAACATTCCAAGATAAGAAGGAAAACAAGATAGCTGGCAATCTGTTGCCAGAACATTTTCTCTCTTTCAGCACTAACTCCTGTCCCTTCTGTTTTTTTCTTTTACTTTTGTCAAGGATTTTTGATACCGTCAACTGGGGTAACTTGGACCCAGTTTTTGCACTCGATCAACCACTGAGACCTTACCCGACCTCTCAGAGGTGTGGGACCACTTTAGATATTACATTTGAAGTCTTGACAATGTGCCCACTGCTCCAAACTTGAGGTTTTGGAGCAGCTTGGGCTTTTTTTTTTGTTTTTAAAAGGGGTCCGAGTTGCCCCGTGATTTGGGGCAACTTGGACCCCACCCTGAAAATCCATTTAAAAGCATTGCTGGGGTCGAGTTTGCAGAGATACGGGGAAAACGGACCCCCTGGGATTGTTTTAAAAAAGACACAAAGCAATATGGTGTCGAAATTCATCTTTTCTTTTAATTTTCAAGCATAAAACAGGCACTTAATTCTCATACAAAATTGGCACAGAAAAGCTTTTGAATTCAGGTAAAATGAAGGAACATAATATTGGTATTCACTGAAATTTGTCAGAACTTTTTCAGGGTTGAAAGGAAAAAGACCAGTGGCACAGAATCCAGCCTTCAAGTTGGCTGAAATGTTCTCATCAATCTGATTCCAAAGTCTTCTAAGCAGGCCAGGAAAATGCTCTTTGGGGATGCTACCAGTGCGACGTGTTTCTTTACACCACCTTTCCAAGATCTGCCTCCACTTTATCTTGAAATGGTGGAATATACCTAGCTACATCGAGTGGTTGCATCACGTGTGTTGTGTTGGGTAGGAGGCAACAGAAGTCAATGTCATTTTCCTGGGCTGCTTTGACAACTTCTATAGAAAAATTGCTAGCAAAATTATCACCAATAAGGACTTTTTGTCCTGCAATGTTTTTAGCATGTGGCAAAAAGATGGACATAAACCATTTCTGAAATGACCAAGTTCTAAAACTGCAAAATAAAGTTCCTGGAAAAACAAGTAAAAACATGGTAAGAGCTATTTGGGGTAACATGGACCCCGAGAAATCCATGTTGCCCTTAAAAACCAAGTTACCCCAGTTGACGGTACTTGATGACCTTTATATGAAACAAGGGTTTAATGATCATCAAAATTGCCCATTGGCCATTGAATTTTGTGACTGGTAGGGATTGGTGCTTTCACTGC
>JASGXE010015489.1:0-10412 GCA_030068105.1 Sinentomon sp. SZTP_YWyxl | reverse complement strand
TAACCAAATCAGGGAACTTGCGGCATGCAGGACAGTGTTTACCATGTCTGTTCCATGTCGATTGACAGGCATTCCTGCAGCAGAGAGGAGGAACATGGGGAGTTTGCAAGGCTTTTTCAGCGAAAACCAAACCGTTTTGGGATAGTCATTGCTTTCGAGAAGTGACGCTGCTCACAATCGTCGCAGCCCATTTTGGTGCAAGTTCAGTTGGCCACACAGCAGCAAGCTTTCTATCAGGCCAGAACTTTTATGATGACGTGAAAATTAAACTTGTCCCGATTGGTGGATAATGAATGAATGAATAAACGCTCTTAATGCCTGATGTTCAGTCAATATTCCACCAATAATGCCCGCACAGACTAAATGCAAGATGGGAAACAGCCCTCGTTTCCTGAACGCAGCTTTTAGACTTCTGACTGAACGGGGTAAATTCGATCACTTTCATGAACGCAATGGATTCCCCCGGTATTTCTGTTGTTATTTTCTCGAAGGTGTGGTCCACAAAAGCGGAGAAAATTACAGGGAAATGAATCAAAGAGCGATAAAAAAATCAAGATCAATCGCTCTCCGCAAGCTGCGTGTTGTGTTGGCGAGAGAGTCACTTCCACTTGGGAGAGTGGGGGAGAGGAAGTGCGACGCATTGTTCTCGATGGGGTAACACTGTATACTGGCGGCGGAATTAATGTACTCATGCATGTAAAAAATTGCAAATGTCCAGATTTTAGTAAAAAATCCATGCTGCAGAAATTAAAGATCCTCTTTGACAAGCGAGGTCAAAATCTGACACCTATGGAATGCCTTGTTGCGATCTGGCGCTTTAATTTCTACCGCCTGCATAAGAGAAAAAAGAAAGAAAAAAATTTCGGAGGCAACAGTTAATAGGAAAAACACATGTGTGAGTACATTAATTCCGCCGCCACTATGCAAGCGAAGGCAAGGTGAGCAAACCTTGGCAGGTATGTGAATTGAAATGGGATGGTACAATGGTATAACACAGCAGACTCATTCTTCGCATGATTCAATGCGAGAACAGATATTATAATGCAATCAACACATGTATTGTTTGCACTGGAAACACCCTTTTCTTCTCAGACACGACATTCCTTCGCTCCCGGCGCGGGGATCCCCGTCGGCTCGTGCTGGAAAACGCAGTGTTGTGGAATGCAGGGTGTCCTGAAAAATGGCGCGTTTTTCTTCATTCGAATTTGGAGGAATGAAGGCAATCCGTCGATCTCCGCGGTACCTATTTCACGTTCGAAAATGCACAGATTTTGAAAAAAGTCGGTCTTATTTCTTTTCGGTGGCCTTTCTAAAGGCCACGAAACCGCTCATTTCTAGAATGATGCATGCCTTTCATAAAAAACATTGACGGCAATCTGTGTTTTCTTAGTTTGTTTTCGATAAAAACATGTTTTTTTTAAATTTTGAATTTTTTACAAAATTTAAAAAAATCAGATTTTTTTATTTTTTATTTTTTGGAAATTTGAGAGCAGGCCAGAGCAAATAATTTGATGTGAGGTGATTGGAGTGGAGCACAATTTCACACCAACCTTTTCCGTCAAGAATGTGTAAGGATACACACTCGTGTAATGATTTTTGACATGCAATATCTGAACACCCGGTGTTCGAATTCACAAGAGATAGGAATTCAGTAAAGTGGTCCGGTCCGCCGTTTGCAATGCCATGGGACATGCATTGATGGCTGTCATTTGCGTTTGAATGCATCAATATAATTGAAAAACAATTAGAGAGAGATACCTGCATACATTGACGCCACGCAGATCCAGAACAACTCCAAGCAATGCACCTCAAGCAGCGGCTGTTATGAAGATGTCGGAAGTGGGGCCCATGGGCACATGGCTTTCTTTGCAGGAGCTGAAAAAGCTACTGCTGGTGTGATCTTTCGAGGTTTGTCGATTGCTAATTAGGGCATCCAGGCTTCAACGCATGAGAACACACAAGAATGGGTGCTATGTACAGTCGCCGAAATAACAATGGCTCCCGAAAGACAAGTACCTACATTGGATCATGGGCAGTCAGTATTGTTTATGTAAATGTACATGTCTGGTATCGTATGGATGTGCCGTGCCTGGACATGGCTGATGGCATTCTCTCGAGGGACGATAGCCGCACAGAAACAATATGTAGGGACTTGCATTTCGGGAGTTATTATTGTTTCTGTTACTATACAAGGCGGAATGCCTGGAGGAATCAGCCAATAATTATTTTAGGTCGCACTTCAAAGACTTCTACAGAGGACATTCCCGTCCACACACTGGGACAGAGAAAACTTGACAAACAAAAATGACGCTTTCAAACCAGGGTCAAGGGTCCTAATGCGATGAATCTCAATCATTACGGAGTGGCCAATAAGTCCCTACAATCCTTTGTCGCGCTCGCCGTTCCCAGCATATCGATATAGGTACCTACCTAACCGATAGCTGTGAATCTTAACAAGCGTTATACGTCACGTCAGAAGAGGTAGAAACTGGACTCATACGTGATGGTGTTAGTTGTGGTGTGCGGAGTCGCGATTTGTGAGCCCTTGCAGCAAAAGCCCCGTTTGAATTGACGAAGGCATCGAACGAATTTTAGTTTATGTTTCGTCAATGTTTTAGAGTCTGGTCTCTGCACCGGGTTGCCCCTACCTCCAGCACGGTGCTTGATGGTATCCGATCTGTAGTTCCAAAAGAAAAAAGGTATTTTAATTTTCTCAGAGAATACTGGTGAGCAGTAGCCGGGAAAAGTTGGTCATCCGTGTTTTGTTTCACATTATCCAAGTTAAAGTTCTCTTCAATGACCCGTCGTAGAATTTTACCCCTGAGCCAGCGGAGCACTTACCGGCCCTGCAGGCAAACACAAAACTCGTAGATCCCCTTGCCTTGCGCCTAATTACGAGCATAAAGTAACAATTCTGCAACATGTCATCTTGGGTCCATGATTTTGGTATGTTGCATAACCTAATTTAGTTCGGCGCAAGGCACGGAGACAAAATGATGTGTGTCGCATAACGTTTAATTTATAGTTAGGCGCAAAGCACGGAGAAAAAATGATGTATGTTGCATAACGTTTAATTTAGTTAGGCGCAAAGCAAGGAGACAAAATGATGTGTGTTGCATAACGTTTAATTTAGTTAGGCGCAAAGCAAGTAGACAAAATGATGTGTGTTGCATAACCTTTAATTTAGTTAGGCGCAAAGCAAGTAGACAAAATGATGTGTGCTGCATAACTTTTAAATTAGTTAGGCGCAAAGCAAGTAGACAAAATGATGTGTGTTGCATAACGTTTAAATTAGTTAGGCGCAAAGTAGACAAAATGATGTGTGTTGCATATCGTTTTATTTAGTTAGGCGTAAATCAAGGAGCCAAAATGATGTGTGTTGCATAACGTTAAATTTAGTTAGGCGCAAGGCACGGAGACAAAATGATGCGTGTTGCATAACCTTTTAGGCGCAAAAAAGCAGTTAAAATGATGTGTGTTGCAAAGCGCAAAGCAAGGAGACGCAAAGCAAGGGGCAAAGCAAGGGGCAAAGCAAGGAGGCGGAATGATGTGTGTTGCATAATTCGTTTAATTTGGCGCAACCCAAGGAGACGCTGTGAGTTGCGTTGCATAACGTTTTAAGGCGCAAACCATGCAAGTGGACTAGCATAGCGTTTAATTTAATTTTTATTCGTTAATTAATTTCGTTAATTTGAATAGCGTTAATTCAATTTAATTAATTTTTTTTAATTTAGCGTTTCTTTTTTAATTTAACATAGCGTTCCTGGTCATCAATGGAACCTTTCCGTTCTACCTTGAAGGACAAGGGAATAGAAATTCTCCTTCGAAGGATGTTCGCAGATCAGACTATAGCTTACTATCAGATCAGACTATATATCTATACCTACAATTCAAATCTCAGATTGAATATCGCCCACATCAGGAAGTGATTTTTTTTTCTATTGTGCCAGCAATCCCGCTGATCAAGACGGCACAAAACTTTTGAATTTCCGAGGGAGGTCTCGGTCTTTCACCGAAGTGGTGTCCGCAATTTGGGGCACAGATTAGACAGAGGTCGGAGTGGACTGACACTGAAATAAACAGAGGTCGAAGTGAATTGACGTAGATGTGAAGTGACGTAGCGGATAACACCGCGTATCAGACAGAGATCGAGGTGGGGTGAGGTCAATTTCGAACAGCAGTCTAAGTGGAACACAGACACAGCGTCCTGTGACGATCAAATTCCCATTGCCGAGAATGACAGTCTCCGTTTCAAAATGTTGCTCCCATTGCGCATTCCCCACAGG
The DNA here is from genome assembly GCA_030068105.1 of Sinentomon sp. SZTP_YWyxl. Classification (NCBI taxonomy): domain Eukaryota; kingdom Metazoa; phylum Arthropoda; class Protura; order Sinentomata; family Sinentomidae; genus Sinentomon; species Sinentomon sp. SZTP_YWyxl. The sequence continues at coordinate 6,126 of JASGXE010015489.1, read as the reverse complement.
GCGGGAACACGCATTACATGGGTTCCATGGCAAGAAATCTTTGACCGCGCAGTAACCGGACGAGGCAGCGACCGGGGTCAGATAATCTCACTCAATAGACAATACTTGTGTTGAGGCACTTATTTTTTGTAAAATTTTATTCTTCTTTGTGTTAGCAGCATCGACAATGTTGTTCCTGCAATTTTTTAATTAAATTGAAATTAAAAATAAAATAAATTGAAATTAAAACACCTGAATAATTTTTGCAAAACGCAATCACATGAATCATATGTCGGCAACAAATATACGATTGCGATAACCTTCAGATCGCGGGTGTCTAATAATTGCGTGTGTTGACAGTGGCCCGCGGAAGCACCTGAGCCTTCGGGGCCCTGGGCAGCTCCTCTATTGCCCCACGACCAGAAATGGCCTGTCCCTCCACAAAGGTCCAGAATATGTTATGTTCTCTAACTTTTCTCAAGACGGAGTCTAAAAATTTTCAAATACGAATAAAATTTGAAGCAATTTTATCTCTTTGCGTTGTCAAAACATCGGTAATTTATTTCGCTGCATGCTGTGTCCATGTACAGAGTGTCGCATTAAAAACGGACGTTGTAGTTTTTGTACTCGCGTTTCTTCGGAAGGTATTTCTATTGCTATTATTGAAATTGACTTCATTGTTTTGTGAAAATATGTAGCAAGCATGCAAAACTTCCAAGAATTAATTAACAAATAAAAAATAAAACAAAAGTCACATCCAATAAAAAAAAGCAAAAACGACCAGAACGCAAAACTTGTTGAAGTTTGAAGTCAGAACGCAAGTGTGTTATAATCATGTGCACCCAGTGTAATGTCACCAGTAAAATCCGCATCATTGCCCTTTGCATTTGAAAATAACACACAAAACGCAATAAAAATGGATTTTATGGTTGCATAGGTTTCGTGCCTATAATATGTACATCTATCCACAGGCCCATTTCATTTAACCAGAGATTATGAGCACAGATTCGAGCTTTCTTCTGATCTGTCTACCTGTGTTACCTGCGTGCTGGAGAAGGCCGAGGGGAACAGGATATGTTGTAAACATGAAACAAATGTTGTCAGCTTCTTTTGATGCGACGAAAAAAAGTGAAAAAGTATGAAAAGATTGTATCACCTCAAGTTATACAGGGATCCACAAAATGATGTTAGCGTCCTTTGGGGTATTCCTGTGATGATACAACAGCGTCACGCTGCCAAGATAATTTAGAGGGATCACTCGCAAATGAGCGAATGAATGAAATGTACTTTATTTTTTAGGGTCTCTTCCTGGTCAAACATGGCAGTACAAAAACAAAATAGTTATCACGAAATTTATACAAGTCCAAAAACAAAACGCGAAAACAGTGCGTTCACGGGCGAGAAAACAGCCAAAAACTGAGCTTGTTGTCAGAGACATGTGGAACAAGTCAGGAGGAAATAGCAGCAAGACGCCGTTGCAGAATTGGAATACTGCGTGGGAGATTAAAAGTTGACTGAGGCAAAAGATTTCACTCCGCAAATGGTTCAAGACATAAAAGAGAACTCCCCAACATCTTTATTATTTTCCTGGATGGATTAATCTTATACGCACGTAAATGTGATCACTACGGAAATTTTTGGATTCATGTGAGGCGTGATCTACTCTGATACACTTGAGGCGAACCACCCTACATTTGAAAAACTACCTCGATTTGAAAATCATCTCTCACAGAAAATGGACAGGTCTTTTCCGCCACCGCGTACGAATATTCAAATAACGAAGCCGGGATAACAGTCGATAAAACGCTGGAGGGATCCACCATCGCAGGCTATAAAAAGGCTCGATTATCACAAGAGGGGCATCTTGTCCAGTGAAGAAAACCGACAGAAAATATGCTCAGTGCGGTCATCGCAAGGAATGCCATCGCATCCTCGCTACGATGCGCCAGGGCCCACAGGGGCAAAGGCATTCTGGCTTTGAGGCTTGGTCGGCGAAGAGTTTTCCACCCCGGGCACAAATTGTCGCCTTGCACAAAGTGCACAACCCGACATCCGGTTTTATATTTATTCACATACAAGGTTGCCCACTGAGTTTATACGGTGCTCCTGGCGCTGTGACATGGTTTATACACTGCAAATAAATAATGAAAGTGAAGGATGCAATAAATGTGGATTATCTGTTAAATACGTGTAGGTACTCATGCATGCTTCTACACCAAAGAAAATGATCGCTTCAGGTTCTGTATCAATGCATTGGTCCTCATAATGGAGCGGCTTGGCGGCGGAATTAATGTACCCATGCATGTAAAAAATTTCCACTGTTCAGATTTCAACAAAAACTCCATGTTGCAGAAATTGACGATCCTCTTTCATGACCGAGGTCAAAATCTGACAGCTCCAGAAAGCTCTGTTAAAATTTGGAACTTTAATTTCTACTGCCTGCACAAGAATAAAAAGAAAGAAAAGTTTAGGACGCAACTGTAAAAAGGTAAAAACACATTGTGTGATGGGTACATTAAATCCGCCGCAATTATACCTATTCAAAAGTTTCGAGCAATTGGAGAATTTTTTTGGAGAACCAGAATTCACAATCTATGTGTGAGATGCACCATTATGTAGTTTTGCGTTGCTTTCGAGATTGGGAGTTCAAATCTCTTGTGCTCTATGGGAATGTCATAAAAAGCCTTGCAGACTCGGCTTGGCTCTGCCACGCCCGCCAAGAAGAATTCACTTTTAGGCGCTGCTGCACTCGTCGCTTGGTTGCATGAGGCGCCATCTCCGTGTCGTGTTTTGAATCAAATTACAAAACAAAACGGCGGTCAGGTGCAGACAGCGCCATGTCCATCGTCTATGTTGAATCAAATGCAACCAGAATAAAAAAATCAAAAATGGACTTGGCCATTTTTGATCCTCACCTCTTCAAGTGCGGGCGATGGCTAATTCTATTCTGATGCAGGTCTTCCGGCATGAGAAGGCAGTCATGACATCTTGAAATCTACGAAGCAGTAATGGTGATGCGAAAGAAAAGTATTTGGAAGACAGTAATTATGGGTTGGTGTTTCTCTTGCAATCCGACACAGGTTCCGTGTGGTTTGGTGTGTTTTCTCTTCATCAAAAGTGGCTAAAATTGTTTTCCTAAAATGTATGTATCAATCGTCCGCTCTCAAATAGGCCTATCTGCTTTCCACCTGCGTTGCTTACTTGCTGTCATCATCTGAGCACAAGCAAGCATTTTTTTACAGCATCATGGAAACGAAAATGACAATCACATGTCTCTGTGTGTTATCCTTTCAAAAATTTCAGTTTCAAACTAAACAAAAAATCATGAGTAGGTATAGGACTGTGGTCATGCAAGGTTCTCAATAAAAATCATTTTTAAAGACTTCAGAAGAATCTGAAATTTTATTCTACCCCGCTCCACATTTTATATCTATCTATTTTTAATAATTGTTTGCATTTCTGCAGTCGTCTATCCAGCGCATGTACTAGTTGACTAGTACATACAACGTGATTCTAATACTTATAAGTGCCGTAACTCTCATTGACCGTCCCCGCCCACCGAGCGCCAATTTTCGCTCTTTTCCTTTCTCTGCCGTCGCGTCAAGAGGCCGGTTTTCCTGGCTGTGGTTGATTTGTGCGTCGCTGTGCATCGGCAACGAACTGTTTAATTTCTCTGGAACCAAATGACGGATTTTGATGAAATTTTCTGTGTTGGAAAGCTGAAAATTAGACCTTTTCAGGACTATAAAATTATCCCGAACTTTTCACGGGCAAAACTTGAAAGTCATGTGGGGAAAAAATATGTTCAAATTTTGATTTGATAAAATTTTGCGTTCTTGCCTAATACTTTCAATGATTGCGCGATTTTTTCCGTTATAACATGGTTTTGGCCTGCGGAAGAGTTGTAGAGGAACCCTCAGCTATCCACAGACACCAAAATCATTGCATTGAACACCATTTGACTTTTTTTAAGGAGAACGCGACGCGGAAGAATTCATTTTATTTTTTGCACAAAATAAGCGGGGATGAGGCCGCTCTCCCCTTGGAGGCCGCGATTTTTCCCGTGGTAACATGGTTTCGAGCTGTGGAAGAGTTAAGAGGAAGCTTTCAGCTTTCCAAAAATACCAAAATCATTGAATTAGAACATCATTTGACCATTTTATGGAGAAGAAACACGACATGGAAGCATTTTTTTTTTCGACGCAACGAAAAAATAATGCTTCCATGTCGCGTTTTTTATTCAAAAAATGATGACAAATTCAATGATTTTGGTATTTTTGGAAAGCTGAAAGCTTCCTCTACAACTCTTCCGCAGGTCAAAACCATGTTACAGCGGAAAAAATCGCGCAATCTTTGAAAATGTGAGGCAGGAACCCGGAATTTATCACATCTTAACTTGGACACTTTGTATATCTCCAATATTTCAGCATTTTACCGCGAAAAATTCGGGGCTGTTATATACGTCCAAAATCGAAAATTTTTCTGCTTTCAGCACAAAAAATTCTGTCAAAATCCGTGAAACGGTTCCAGAAATTTAACATTCCGTGGGTGACAACCCGCGACCGCCGTATAGTCGCAATGCATTTTACTTGTCGCAGTAGGCCACCGAGCGACATCCGCGCCTCTTGCGGACAAATAAAAACTGGCGACACCCAAAGCGACGAATTACGCCACTTATTGTTATTAAAATCACGTTGGTACATACTAGGCACTTGTACTTGTATCATAAGCGTACTAGTACGCACGGTACTAGTACTAGTACTAGTACAGTACTAGTACTACTACTAGTACTACTAGTAGTACTAGTAGTACTAGTAGTAGTACTAGTAGTACTAGTAGTATTAGTAGTACTAGTATACTAGTACTACTAGTAGTCTAGTATACTAGTAGTACTACTAGTACAAGTACCAGAACTCTACAAGTACAACTAGTACTACTACTAGTGCTAGAACAAGTTCGAGTACGCGCTTAGTAGTAGTACTATGCGCGTACAAGTACTAGCGTACTAGTACTTGTATACATGTACTAGCGCAGTATTTGTTTGAACGGAAATGTGGTGAGTCGATGTTTCGTGGATATAAGATAAGATATACGAGGCATTTTTGAAACATTCGAACAACAAAACGTATATTCCTGCACAGATTTTGTAAAAGTTCCAACCCAGACTTCGAAGTTCTCGCGTCATCCGGTCAACCTCGTTGTGTCCAACTACAGTTGACACGTAAATTTGTCATGCGGAGTGGGAAATTTGACAAAATATGAGCGTAGGAACATGTTTCGTTGTTCGAATTTTCAAAAAACGTTTGGTAGATGACTGATCATGCGCAGGTTGGCGTGACTCTTATTAGAAATTAGTGACAGACATGCTTCTGAATTTGTTGCTCTAGCCCCGGGGAGAAGTGGTTGAGGTCTTGCTTATACTGCGGCATAAATTGTGTGCCTGCCCCACCGCAGCAGAAAAAAGTGAGGTCGGGTCAGAGTTTATGCCGCAGTATAAGCAAGACCTCAACCACTTCTCTCCGGGAGTCCCAAATAGGGAGGTGCATAATTACTTGTTTCAATGTTAAATTTTTGTGCCATCCTTTACCAACGCAGCCAGGGCTCAAGCCCACCCCACACCGCGACAATGTTGCTTGCTTAGCCTTTACAATATTTGCAGGTGTTTTGAGCATATACAGGGTTTCCCAAAAGTCACTGATAACCCCTGCTATTTGCTCGTTTTCAATCTTCTCTTGTGGAGATATTTCTACAGATTTCAGGTTCAGATTGGGCAGGCTGCCTGCTGCAGGTGTTATCCCCTCGAATTGGAACAAACTCAACTCCAAGCTTCCAGAGTTGCTTTAAATCTGCAATGCACTTTTCTGGGGTTGACAAGTGACTTTTGGGAAACCCGGTATAGTTCCCACCTGGTCCCTTGAACATTTGGTTCACGTGACGTCAACGTGCTTGAACAAAAAAGTTGCCCACAAGCCGCCGCAAGCCGACAATTAAGCAGACGGTAACCATGATATCAGCCATACAATGCTGCACATAGGCCTAATAATACTGAAGCTGAACACATGTCAAGAACACATGTCAGACACACACCTATCCCATAAGACACACCTATTCATTGGACATTACAATAATAAAATAATGAGTTAGACC
>JASGXE010015487.1:0-22252 GCA_030068105.1 Sinentomon sp. SZTP_YWyxl | reverse complement strand
CCAATTTCGCAGCCATGAGTTCAGAGCAGAGAAAGATCATAGGTTCTGGCATGAACTTCAGAATAATGATGAAATTTGTAGTATTTTTTACATTGGCGAGATAGGTAGCGAATATGCGGGGGGTTGTTATAAAAAATCGATCTGGATTGGGGCCTTTTGATGCGAGTAGGAACAAACATACTGATGCCGTGTTGAATAATCGACTCGAAATCACACCAAAGCCTGTCAATAGAATAGCACAGATATTTTTCCCGAAATGAAAGAAATGAGCCCAGCAAGAAGTCAGAAAAACCAACACTGTTAATTTGTGAGAAGTCACTGATCAATACAGGAGGTTCTGATTCCGGAGTTGAAATTGACAAGGATAAAGTAAGCAGAACTGCCATGTGATCACTTATCCCCGTTTCGACAGAGATTGCATTTAGAATATGGATTGGACGCAACAGAAAAATATCCAAAATGGAGTTTGAAGCTGGCCTAGTAGGAACCTTAACCGTCTGATCAAGGCCGAAATCAAGGCAGAGTTCAATAGCAGCTCGGTTGGCAGAGAGGCCATAATAGCAATTTGGAGTTGGGGAGAGAGTGTCCCAGTTCACACCAGGAAGATTGAAGTCACCAGCTATCAGCAGAGGATCTTCCAAATCTGCAGAAAGACCAAGACTGACAAGTTCCGAAGAAATTTCTCGGAAAAAGTCCGAAGAAGAATCAGGAGGACGGTAACCACCGACAATGTGGAAGGGTTTGTTACTGTGTTGGGGGCCACAGGCAACAAAAGCCATTGGACGTGGTAAACCCCGGTCAGGCATGCATCATTTTTTTGCCTCGGCAATTACCACGACAACAATAAAGTCGTCATGTTCTCTCACCGAGGCAGCATGCATCTTTTCGGCCAGCGAGGTGAACGGATGTAGGTTACACAAAAAGAAACGAAACGTGGAATGCAAGTGCAAACCATTGGTGCATGAAGTGAATTTTTAGAAACCCAATGTGGGTGTTGTCGATGGCAATGTCAAAAAAGAAAAAACAAACAAATAGCAACGAACCAGATCAGGTATGCAATGTGAAAATTCCACCGATGGCATCGTCCACAAGGTCGGAGATGATTTCAGCAGCAGGAAGATCATTGGATCACAAAAAACAGGCCCAAAACGGTGCACAATAATTGAGAGCTCACCATAAATTTAATGTTTCATTATTCAATGCATGTAAAAATAAAGAGAACGAGAAAAAGGCATGGTTAGACAATGATCCTTGTAGAAAAGAAACTAAGCAGGGAATAAACAAGTAGCTACCTAATCAAGGTTGGAACCAACCTAATGAGGTAATACACTAAGCTTGGGCTTTATGGCAGATAAAAAACTGGTGTCAGATTTGTTCAACATGTCATGGGAAATTCCAAGCCTGTTCCAGAGAAACAGGAAATTGTTTAGGAATGAGAACCTAGCGACATTTTTTGACAGTGATGGTGGGACAAATGAAACGAGGTCACTAGCCCTCGTAGACCCTGTGTTTTTGATCAGGTTGCCACGGCATCCAGCCCAGCCACCTTCGCCTTTAATGCACTTCCGAAAGATGGAAAACCCTCTGAGCCTTCTCCTCATAGCAAGGGATTCCCAGCCTAGTTCCTCCCTGAGCAATGACACACTGGAATGAAAGGAGAAGTCCCCAGAAACAAACCTCACCGCCCTGCGCTGGACAGACTCAATTGCATCAATGTTGCATTGAAGATGAGGATCCCAGGTCGTTGTTGAGTATTCTAACAAGGAGCGGACCAATGAGAAGTAAAGTATTTCCTTAACCTTTCTTGAGGCCTACCTAACGACTTCAGAATAACGGAGCATATGAGAAATTCTTGTGAAGAGCTGAGAAAGACAAGAGAGGAATTTAGTGAACACCGAATGCCTACCAAGACACCACCGCCAAATTTGCAGGGGTCCCTACGGTACACAGTGAAGTAAGATGGAAGGAATTCATGAGTGCCAATGCTGTCATCAAGCCAAGTTTCAGTAAGAACTAAAACGTCGGGATCATGCATTTCGAGCAGAGTCGCGAGCTCGTTGGATTTGTTGCGAATACTGCGGCAGTTCAACTGAAGGACAGAGAGGTGCGAATCAAGAGAGTTTGTCTGTGGTCTGCCTGAGCACAAATAGCAACTCTTCTGCAACACAGAAAATTCAACCAGAGAATCTAAGGTGAATGGAGCACACAAGATAGCGAGAGATGTTAGAGTGGGACGAGATTTAGGCTTCTGTAGAGCTAAGTATGAGGTTTTTGGAAGGAGAGCGGACAGTTTCCCAACAGCGAGCTTGAGAAAGGCAGGCAAATGCTGCGAAACAGATTCCCAAGAATCCTGCTTCCGTGATCATTGAGATGTAGACGATCTCTAGCAAGGAAATTAGAAGGGAACCAACAATTAGCATCCAAAAAAGAGACACCCAACTGCTGGCAAAGTGCAGCAACCCTGGAGTTCAAGAGATAGAGAGACTTTAGTGGAACGCGATCATTAGCAATGATGGCAGAAAAGATCAAGCGGGCACCAGGAAACTGGTTCCTGCAGCACAGAAAGAAATCTGAGAGACTGCGAAGAACAATTTCTGGTGATGCACCGCCTAGGATATCGTTAACACCAGCGTGCACAAGAATGGTTGAGTAACCTTGGGCCTGGGATTTTGGAATGGCTTTCGGTGAGGAGTAAATTGTGGAAATGGTGGCACCAGGAAGACATCGGAACTCTGTACCAGCGGCTGGACGGCAGTTTGAATGCTTGATCATGGAATCCCCAATGATCAGCATCCTGGAACTTTTCTTTGTAGTGTGAGACTGGCCAGAAATAGATTGAGCTGAGTGTTGTCGTGGTAATTGCCGAGGCAAAAAAATGATGCATGTCTGACCAGGGTTTACCACGTCCAATGGCTTTTACTGCCTGTGGCCGCCAACATAGTTATAGTTAAACTATTAAAAGTATAGGTATAGGTATCAGACGCTGCTTTCAGCAGGTTATTATGCCACGAGTCAATCGTCAATGGAGAACAGCAAGTTCTCACATTTTTGACAGCAAATGTCATCATTTTCCTGGGAAGGGGAAGGGAGGGAAGGGAAGGACACGCGACCGTCGGCTGCAATATTCGTGAGGATGGGAAAGAGTCGGTAAAGGAAGGAGGGGTGAGGAGGGTAGATACAGGACATATCATCGGAATGTGTACGGGGCCTAGTCATATAGCATTCAATACAGGCACACAACAGTCATACACACGCGACCCAAACAAGACCTCCCCAACCATCAGCATCAAGCCTGCAGCATTAACCAGCACACACGCACACCACAACATACCCATTCGCAATCTCAAATGAAAATATGCAAAAAAGCGAATAAAAGTTAGACACAGGTAGGTGAGAGAAAAGGAAGAAGGCAGGGAAATGACGAAATGAAGAAACAAAGCCAACAACATGAGATTAGATAGAAGAAAAAGAAGTAGAAGATAACACAGTTTGACCCACATAGGTTCCAAGGTAGTCTTTCCGGAGCACTACATCGGGGGAATGGGTTCGCCTTGCGTCAGTCGCGCGGCGATCGCGCTGTCCGACAACTGCCGGTTAACGAGCGCAGGGAGTCACGGAAGCACCAGCGGCGTTCGCCAGAGTACGCACACTCCCTCTTCCCAGCTGCGTGAAAAAGGTTTGCACTGACCACGCAGAGGGGGGCCACCAATGGCGGAAGGCGGAATGCGGCAACTTGTTCCTTCAAAGAGCCCTGCCAAAGTTATGAAAATAGTTCGTCCAAAAATGGGTTCTTGTCCAAAACCTTTTGAACTCACATTGTTGGAAACCACCAAATCACGCGGAACAATTTTTGGCAAACCACCAAAAAACCACAACCTGGCTGCGGAAGCACAATTTTTTTTCCAATCCACTTCCGCGGACCAGGAGCTCGCAACAGCCAATCACGTAGTCTCAAATTGCGACGTCATCAATTTTGGGATTTTTGCATTGCCACCGCTTTTTGCCATTTGGCATGTTTGCCACCGCTTCGCAACTCTTTTAGGGTCACAATGGGGTAAGGTGGGTTTGGTTTAGGTCGGTTTTGAAATTTGGATGTTGAAATTGGCTGGAATTCCCACAGCCAATCAGAGGCGCGCCTGCGGAAGTGGATTGGAAAAAAATGTGCGCTGCGGAACCCTTATTTTTCCCACAAAAGAGTCCCACAAACCACGAGAATTCGCAGGAAAACCTGCGATCTGGCAACAATGAATCATGCACACAAAATTTCTCATCAAAATTTCTCATCAAGCACAAATTTCGTGCTTTTTCATGGAAATATCCGAGATGAAATTCGAAATTCCAAGCAATTGTCGGAATTTCGAAAAAAAACTCGAAATATCGAGATAAAATTTGGAATTCCGAGAAATACCCGAATTTCGAGAATATTATTTAAAACAAATTCGAGAAACACCGAAATTTCTGAATAAATCTCGGAATTTCGAGAAAAACTCGGACTGCCAAGAAATAAAAGTGGAATTTTTATTTCACAAGCGCGGAATACCGAGGAAAAACTCGTAAATTTTTCGAGAAAAAGGCGGAATTCAATGACAAAAGTTCAAATTCGACAAAAGTCGCGAAAAAGAAGCGAGATTTTCATCAAAATCGAACATGAATTATCGGCTATCGCAATACACGGCCGTTGGAATCCGATACCAAAATGAAAACAAATTTGGGCATAATTACCCTGGAAAGCGAATTCCCCTGAGGATCCTCCACCACCTGATGATGTTTTCCGGTGTTACAAACGCTTCTGCCTGGGTCTCAGTGATTGCGCCTGATATGGCAAAGCGCGCATTTTTCTTTTCGTTTTCGCAGAAAATCCAAGTGTGTTCACGACGGAATAGCTGAATTTGGGCCTGTGGAACCTGCGGCCTGTACCTGTGTAACTACTGCCAGTTATGGGCCGAAGGCATGAAAGCCGTTGGATATAGAATGGGCAAAAATTTTATCGCTCCCCATTGAACTCTGGCTCCAGCTGTGAGCAGCCAATGAAGCAGTATCCAGCAAGCAGAATCACTTCACACTTTTCTTTCACTCTTCGAAGTGAAAAAGAAACATGCAAAAAAATTTTTTTTCGGTAAACCTGCACAAACTATGTCCCACTTCTTTCAACAGGAAAATTTTTCACATTTTTAACGTAATTTGTTTTCACCTTTTGGACACAATTTTTTCCATTTTGTGGAAATTGTAAAGATTTCATTTTCCACTTTTAGATCAAGACCAATGCATCTTTGTTCGTAAGAAATCATCATTATCGTTTCACTGCATCACCACACTGTCCACGCATATATGTTTCAACATTTCTCAATTTGTAATGATTGCATCATCTTTTAATTAGGCTAACCGCCTTCGCTTGACTTGCAGTTGAAAGTTCTGAGGATTGTCATTTATAACAGCCTCTGACTTGCCAACTGCAAGTCGAGTGCAAAGGCCTCCGACAGATGACTTTCATTGGTTTCATGTCGCGGTTGAAATCAATTCATGTACCAATGTAATCTGATTTGACATGCGTCTTCTTTTTATCGGATGCATCCAGTTGCACAGTACCGCAATTGCAAACAATTCAGAGTGAGCAGATGCAATGACGGCATTTTAATTTCAATTGAATTCAACAACTTTCTTTCAATGTAACTCAAAATAATTGTTGAATTTTTTTTCATCACAGATGCTGCCATCTAGTGCATTAAAAGTAACCTGTGTAAAAGATTTCTAACGTTTTATTTCACTTTTTTGTGACTAAAAATTTGCGCAAATGTTTCACTTCGCGTCCCACAGAGGGGATGGCCGCATCACGAAGAGGAAGCATTCACTGGTTGACGTGGGCACCGGCAACGCATTTTAGCTTGCTTGCTTGCTTGCTATATGATGGCACTGCTGTTGTTCGGCACCGAAAAAATTATAGCAAAGTGGCGAAAAGTTTAAACTTTTCTGCTGTGTAAAATTGTGAATGAAAAAGAAAAATTTACATACAAAATGTGAAAGAAAATTTTACACTTTGCACTTTTTTATCACATTTTGGACGCTTTTTCACAGCACCGCTGTTTCATGCTGGGAATCAAAGAACAACTTTTACTGCGTACTGCCAAAAATATACGGAATTGCTTGAAAATGCTTTCTCTTAACAGCATTTCAAGAAGCGAAAAAAAGGAGGCCAAACGCTCTTTCCAGGGGATCACCTGTGGCAAGATTGAGGTCGGCAAAGAAGGGAATGGTATCGGTGATGACATTTGCATGTCTTGACGAGAGAAGATTGAACATTAAGTTTCAGGAACGTGTCAGGAAATGAGAGCCTCCGATAAGTTTAAGGGAGTTAAGGGTCGTGACTATATCCAAATCTTGTGCCAGGTCAATGGCATCGGAAGGAGATCCTTGACTGACTCAAATTGTCAAATTTATGTGATAATCAATGGCCAATTCATTATTAAGCTGAATTTCGCAGGATTTCCCTCTTCGGAGTTACACTGATTGGCGTGCCCTTATTTTTGTCACGGAAATCATAAGTTGTGCAGCAATTTTTAAACATTTTCAGCACAACAAAAATGGGAGAGATTGGCCTGAAATTGTCAACATCGTTAAAATTGCCTTTTTGTGGACAAGGCAGTGTGTTATTTGTAGGGGGGATGGGGTGGATTTCCCCCTAACTTCCGTATTCATCCCCCCAACGTCAGCTGCGAAATTTGTCCCCGCCAGGGATACTATTCTCCCCCCAACATCAGGATTTCGGATGGGAAAACTTGATTTGGGAATTTTTTTCTCCTTGTTTCCGGTTGCTCTTTTCTGTGGGAATAAAATTCAAAAACAAGCATGAGTAATTTAGCCTCAATTTCACGAATATTGCATCCAAAATGAACTCCAAATTTCAAAATTTCTCAAACTTCTGGGGGGCTTCGCCGAATATTGGTCGCTGCGAAGAGACAAATGCACTGATGGGAAATTGCATCTTAGCTGATGCAATAAATCATTGCCTGCATGCATTATGTGATCTAAACGCCTCAAATGCTGAAAATATACCCTCAAGAACACCAATTTTGCACCCAAAATGAACCCCAAATTTCAAAATTTCTCCAGCTTCTGGGGGGTTCCGCCCCCAGACCCCCCGCCAGGGGCTCTGCCCCTTGGAACCCCGCTGGGGCTCCGCCCCTAAACCCCGCGAAAACTGGGGGTACCGCCCCCCAGACCCCCATCTGGGTCGCTGCCAAATTCTTTCCGTGTAATGCCCCCCCTGCGAAATCCTGAACTGACAGCCCTGGTTTAGTGGGCATATCCCACTGACGTATTTTTCGTCAAATAACACACTGGGGCAAGGCAAATATAGATTTCTTTCATGAGGAAATATTATGGAATCACATATTTTTCCAGATTCTTGGCAACAAGAATTTTCCCAAAATCCGGGCCAAGTTTAACTGCACAATGAGGAAACGGCGCATGAGATTTCACGAGAACTGGAGTGAAATGATGTTTTCGGTGGAGAGTGATGACAGATATCAGCTGCGATTGCTGGAGTGACCGCCGATGAAGAGACATGTTGCCGTTCCATCAGGGAGGAATGAAGATGAAAATGAAGAATAGGCGGGGCATGTGGGCATGGTTTTGTGAAATTATTTTGAAAACGTTTCAACACTATCAACACGTAACAAACGAACTGCCCGTGCAAGAGTGAAAAAAGGACAGGAATTGCGGAGATACCTTTTCCTCTTCTGCGCCTCATTTCTGGATCCAGAAAGTGTCCATGAGGCGAAAATTAGCGGAATTCTCGAAGAGTCGTTCAAAGCATAACCGGATTGCATGATCTTTAGCATTTGGGTAATTTTCCTATAGTTGTGTGGTATGGGGAAATGGCAAAGGTTCTACATGTGTGTGCCGCTTTCAGCCTTCGACGTCTCAGGTACTCGTATATGCATCTTTTCCAGTTCCCGGTTGCGTATTTTATTAATCTATACGAATCGGGAGATATCCCGACTTTTTGCGTGAACAAAAAGCAAATAAAAGCTAATTGAACCCAACCCAACCTGTCCAACCTATCCTAACCTACCCAACCCAACCTAACCTAATTTCTTTATTCCGAGGGTCAATGGCGCAGGAGCCGGGGGGGCAGGGGGGGCAGCCGCCCCCCCAGAATCAGAGCAGAGGGGGCAGAGCCCCTCCAAACACTCATCTCGAGTTTCGGCCAAAAAATCGATTTTTTGAGAATATCATTCGAAAAAGCCGAGTTTGACACAAAAGTCAGCAAAAATTGGTTATAGTTGGGCATTTGTCTTGTGCCCCAGATTTTTGCTGCAGCCAGTAACTGACTCTCTTTTATTCAAATGGGAAGGAAAATACATGAACAGCAGAGGAGGCTATTTGCAGCCACACCAATCGACCATTTGTGGTCAGGCAGGAATAACATGGCACCAGAGGAATATCTTATGAAAAGAAAAAGGTTCATCTTTCAACCCAGGCAATGGGCGAAAGCAGGTAAAAGCTGCTTTTTTCCTTTTTCTTCTCTTCCCTCTTTTTCAAGTGCAATGCAACAAGAACTTATTGCGGGCGTCTGTAGGCTGGCCCTGTCTCCAGAACCCAGAAGGTCGCTTATTGTCCTCAGGACTTTGCTTGGAGCTGGGCTCTTGAGTGTTGTTCTCCAGAAGATTGAATCAGAATTAACAATGAGCAGAGAATTTCATCAAATAAAGAACACCAACACACTTGAAAAACGGAATTGGGGTCATGAACTTTGATCTTACTGCTTTTGCAAATTACGAACCAAAAAGACAATTCCTGGTCCCCTGATCTTTATGTGTTCTGTTTGAGGCGCATCCCACTGAGTCTGGTTCCACTCAATTGCTCTTTGTGACCTTTACTCTGCCAACACCAACATGGGCCATCAAGCAGGAAGAGGAGAAGGCACTTATATGATCGCCTTCTCCAGACTGTAACCCACACAGTGAATTGTGCATGACCCAGACATGTGTTCTTCCCTGCGTGCGAAGGAAGGAATGCATTTTTACGGCAGCACATTCTGTGCACCTGTCTCCTTTTCCCCGTTTTTTGCGTCACGTCAACTTGACACTGGGCAATTGTCGAAAAAGACTTGAAATAATTAAGTGATGGCGATTGCGAAAATAAGTGCGTTTGGCCGTTGCCAGGATTAAAACAACACGAACATGACGTCATTATTCATTGCAGGGTTTGTTCATTGCATTTTGATCATTGCATTAATTCCTTGCATGTTGCAATTATTCATCCCATCTGTATAATTTCATAAAATTGCATTGAATTTGTCCTTTAATTCCTGTTTTCTACATCCGCAAAATGGTTTAAAAACGTGCTTCAGAACACAGTTTCGTGCAAAACTAAGCGCCTGGAAAATAACTATTCGTCAGCTTCTGGGGGGCTCCGCCCCCCAGGCCCCCCGCCAGGGGCGCTGCCCCTTGGAACCCTGCTGGGGCTCCGCCCCAGACCCCGGCAACTGGGGGCTCCGCCCCCAGACCCCCCGCCTCACCGTTGCCTCAGGCCCGTCCTTAAAATCTCGCCCCCTCTGTAGAAATAGACTTCCTGCGCGCCTGCGAGGGTTTTTTCTGACTTGCTGTGGGTTGGATGTTTAACATGGGGTAAGATGGAAAAGTGCCAAATCCGTATAGATTAATCAAATACGCTTCCCGGTGCAGGGAAATTTCACGGCAAGGGTTCACCTGCGAACAGATTAAGGAGTGCCGAGCCGTCAACCCATTTCACCCAGTATATAAGGCGAGTAAAAAAAATTCAAAAAATGAGAAAGTGCGCTCTGTCCAAGGAAGATCTCAGCAAAAGTAATCCCAGTCCCCGTGTCGTCACACAGCCGAATTTTTTTTTCGTTTGAATTTACCGATCGGTATTTGCACTGTTTGCAGTGAGAGTGAGAGAAAAGTGAAGTAGGTTCCGTGCTTGGTAAAACACCACTGGCTGATGAACCAGAGCCAGTTACGCAGCGTCATCTGTCGGATTCAAGCGAATCCAGATTCAGTGGCAGAAACCCTAACGGTGGAGACACGATATCCAGGTATGGCGCTATGTCGGACAAAAAGCTATACCTGGGTCGGGCCTTCCCACTCACGAGTAGGAAGGCCCGACCCAGGCATAGCGTTTTGTCCGACATAGCGCTATACCTGGACATCGTGTCTCCACCGTAAGTCTGGATATATTTTTCCAGTGAATGCCCGGATGCGTATTTTATTATTCTATACGAATCGAGCAATGTCCCGACTTGGCGCTTGGACAAAAAAGCAAAATAAAGCTGACCGAACCAAACCCGACCAACCTAGACCTAGCCTACCCTAACCTAGCCTAACTAACCTATGCTAACCTTACCTAACCCATTTTCTATGTTCAGAGTGTTTTCTTGCATTTTTTGTTGCTCTGTACTTTTACATGCGGTCAGATGGAAAAGTGCCCGATTCGTATAGATTTATAAAATACGCTGCCCGGATTTGCAATCGCATCAAGAGAGACCTTGTCACGGTTGTGGCTTTACCAACAATTTAACTATTTAGCGCGGATTCATGTCATGACGCAGCTTCAGATGATTTTGATATATTGCGTGGGTGTTGAGATGTTCACGGTGGTAAGTGGTGAACAATGATAGAAAAAATCTGTGAAAAGAAGTCAAATCAAAAAGACTTCATTTCACAGAGATCAACGGCCTTTGCATAATGATACTCTTTACAGTCAACTTTTCTAGACACACCCGCATGAAAGAAAGAAACAAAAAAGAAACTGAGACAAAATCAAAACCGAGTTAAAATCAAAAGTGGCACACACATGATGTATAGTCAAATAATAGTCAAAAGTATGGAGCATTTATGAAGCGGTGAACTCTTTATGTTTCTTTGTTATTTTCAATACGGAGTAATCTGTATGAGAACAGCTTGGTGGCCGGGACTATGTCAAAAATTGCGGCTCTATCAGAATATTGATATGTGGGAAGGAAAATCTAGTTGGATACGAGTGAGAAGCAAACGTCGCAGTTAGTTCTACGGAAGCACTTTGTGATGAATAGACTCGCTCAACAGCGTGGCGAGACGGTCGTTTCGACGAATTGCAGGTCTAGTTAAGCCAGTGCCTTGTCAGCCAAAGTACTAATACGAGGGCTGATCAAGAAAGACTGAGACTCCTCGATTCATTCACTGTGTTCAACTCCGACTTCAGTTTGGTTACGCTTATTCTCGAGGTACGTCCCTTCTGAGTAGATGCACACGTCCAAAAGCCTCCTCCATTCTTGGAACACATGTTACAGTCCATCCTTGGCAAGTGTCTTCAAAATCGCCTCCACAGTCTTAAAAACTTCCGTATACGACTGAAAACTTTGTCATCTCAAGCCATTTTTCATTGTGGAGAAGAGAAATAAGTCACAGAAGTCACAGGTGGACTGTGGGAAGGATGAGGTAATAGCTCGATTCTCTTGTCGGCTAAAACCATTGCCTTTTCGGTTAAAACCGTTGAACAAAAAATTGCGCCACGCCTGCGGGCATTGTCATGATGACGAACCCAATGGTTTGGGTTGGTCTGGGGTGCAGTGTATGGCTCAAAATTTCATGGGTGCTCCCAATACTCATGTTTAAATGTTGAACCAATTTTCTAATGGTCACTCCTGATCTTCGTGCACAATGACTGCAGCAGTTTTGATGTTGACTTCGGCGGTCGTTGTTTTTGCCACAACTTCCGGCCACCCTGTCTCTCAAAACTTACCCCACTGTCCTTAAAGTCCATCAAAGCACAGTGGAATGAGTCTAAGCTTCATCCCCGTATTCTTCCAGGAGATGACGCAAAGTTTTTCCGATGCTGTTTTGTTTAAATAGCAAAACAACTTCAACGCATCACGCTGTTCATCCTGCAAAATCATGTCTGAAGCTGGAGGCGAAAAACAACCACCCTCAAGAACAAACGTCATAAAAAAGAGGATAGGTGTCGGAAATTAACAAATTTTTGCACAAACGTAGTAAAAGGGTTGATTGTTCAGCCTACAAAATGAGATGGCTGAGAAGTTTGTGGGAGCCCAGCAACAACACCGCAGTCTCAGTCTTTCTTGATCAGCCTTCGTATGATCAAATTTTCTGAGTCTATTTGCGAACCTGCGAGCATAATTTTTTTACGACTTCTCGCGAAGAGCTCTGAGGGGCGTAAATACATAATTTCACTGCATTAGGCAATGACTGGCGGAAAAAAGTCACACAGAAAGCTTGATAATTTGTGGCACAATAAATTGGTGTCCATCAAAAGTCCGGCTTTCGGACACAGTCAACCAACGACCCCACCAAGATTCGTACGATTTGTCCTCAACTCGGTCACGTTTAAGAGATTACGAATAGAAGAAGGGCAAACGTTTGGTTGGCATTTCACTTGATTTTAGGCTATAGCCAGTTTCTCTGGGACTTGGTCTCAATGTCCACCAATATCTGAAAACTTGCAGCTTGGAAATTTACAAATGAACAACTTGGAAATTTCCAAATGAACAACTTGGAAATTTACAAATGAACAACTTGGAAATTTACAAAATCAAAGTGCATAACGGTAACTGGAACATCGCCCATTCAAATGTCTCCAATGTCAATTTTGAAGTTTTGGAAATACAGAGCGACAAGAGAGATATTAACCGTGGAGAAAAGAGACGGTGAGAATAAAACATCGTTGGATACCACAGCTTGCTATGCGCTGCAAGATTCCGACGGCATTCACCGCCGTGAGTCAGTTTTTGATATCTCGGAGAGATTTGGGATTTGATCACTGTTCCCGATGAGCGCATGAAAATTTAGACTCTGAAGTATTTCTAGTATTAAAATATCATGGGGCAACTAATCAAATGCATTTGATAAATCCAACAGTACAAGTAGGTATCGTTCCCTGGAAAATCTCACGGGTAGTAATAATATTCTAGACAATTTTTAGAGGATTGATATTTTGCTTTAATCTTCCTAAAACCGGATTGGAACTTTAAGAGAGTGGAATTTTCTTCCAATGAGGACAATTCGGCTATGCAACAACCACTTTGTGTCTTTAGAGAATTGCAGGAGAAGATGGATTGGCCTTTGATCCTCAATGGCAAGTGGATTGTTCTTAAACGGTGGAGCTTGCACCCCACCGGAGGGCAAAGAACAGTCAAAATTGCTGTGCTTCTAATAAACGCCTTTCCAAAATTCTTCGTACATGTTGTTAACTCATTGCGTTTTAATTCAGAAGTCATTTAGAATCAAGACAACATGTGCCGTAAAACATCATTTTGTTCGGGTAATGCATGAAACTACATCAAGCCCTCCTCTATTTAGATGACCCCTGTGTTAATGGAAGCAAAATGAATGAGATATATTAAAACTACTTCGTATTAAGACCTCTTCAAGGCCAACTGCTTTTGTAGATAAATTTACAATCTACAAGGGAAAAATTGAACATATTCACTGAAACAGCCTAACGAAATTGGCGAAGCCAGGGTCAGTCTGACGTCATTTTTGCACATTATGTTTTAGCAGCACGTGACTTGTTACCGAAGAGCAAGAAAGAAAATGCTTTTGACTTGGTGAGGTGTGAGGGCTATAAGTGTCCATAGAAAGGGTTGCGTTTTTCTTTGCCGACTTGAAATTATTGCAAACACCCATGAACCTGAACCCATGCCAAACCTCTTTGATATTAAAAAGATAGACGACATTACATCGTCTGCTGTAAGTGGTCAAAAAAGATGTTGAACTAACCTCGCCTCACTGGGGCACTAATCAGTCACCCTCACCCAGCTAGAGTTGCATGAGGCTTCCGGGTGAGACGCTCCAGCGTTTCGGCAGGCAGGACGGACTACTTACCTTTGTGCAGACACCCCCTGCACCTGGTACTTTGTTGATGAATGTGATACCATTCCCTCGTAACATCCCAGCAACAACATCACACTTCCTCTTTGGTAGCTGCATGGCCAGTGCTGGACTTACACTGTCCAAGTTCCACTGCCATGAGCACCGCCGACTGTCAATGCTTTAGGACTGATGGCCCAGTCCTAAAGCATTGATATTTTCTACCTGACTGCAGAACGGCGGTCGTTTTTGAAAATTCTAATTTCACCCCAGAATCTGCTGGTGCTGATAGTGTTGCATAAATAAACATTGTTGGCTCGAAGTTTTCTTTATTTGCTCCAGCGATCCCCATTTACGTGCAGTTGGCATCTAAAGCGAGCGCGATATTTGATCAAAGCATTGTCCCTGTTTCGTACTTGCTTCTCCAGCTCGCCATTTATCCACGATGCAGACCGTTTCGGAACTTAAATGGTTGTCTTTGGTGCGAAACAATTTTATTAAAAGTTAAACTTTTAATAAAATTCTTTTATAAAATAGTTATATTTTTTTTGATTATTTTTATTAAAAAAAGTTATATTTTGTATATTGTTGTAAATAGAAGAGCTTCGTCAAGAATATCAACCCCGGAGTCAATGTGATCCAACTTATAGGTATAAAGAAAGCCACAGCAATTTCATGAAGTATGATCACAAAGTCCTTCGAAATCAAAACTTACAAAACTTTTAAATTTGATTTGGGCGGTTGGTAGCATGTTTTTCTGCTTTTACCTGACAGACAATCCAGAAGTCTGGATCGTGATGAACGATATCACTGATACGAATATCAGAAAACTTGCTTCTGTCACCCTCGTACATTTAAAATCTTCGGTGACTCAATCAGCAGAGTAAGACAGTAATACCCTACATCTGTTTTTCAAGTGCCGGCTCTCATCTGCGTTCAGCATGCTTCTGTTAAAATATGCTTGCGATGGGGACATTTTCTCTGCATTTTTGAACCTAAAAGGTTTTTCTTTGATATTTTGATGTTTTCACCCATGGGAAAAGTGCACACGCTATAGTCGACTATTTTCTCTCCAAAATGAAATATTCTGAAAAATTTCCACAGATTCATTTGTTTTTCAAAACAGCTGCTCAAATTATTTTGTAATTTCTTTTGTTTCCATATCACAGTACCCAAGCAAAAATGAAAGATGGCGCTTTCGTTCAGAGCAGACCTTTGTGCGAATGGGAGTATAGATACAGCGACTTTTTCGTTTTTTTATCTTGAAATGCCAGTCATGATTTTTCAGCAAATGCCTAGGCTACAACTCTTAGGCCAAAATCGGACTTGAATGGAAGCAAGAAACTTTGTGTTGGTATGGAGTTTCGTGTTTCTTTGGCTGACTTGTTCAAATTTTTCGATTTGTAACCAAGAAGTTGTTTGTTTCTCACAGAAGCAGATTTGTTGGCTGCGATATGGGTGTCTTGTTGCATAAGATGGCACCGAATAGAGGTCACTCTCAGAAAGGCAAGTTTTTATATGCCTAAGTGGAACCGAAGATGAGCATCCAAATTTAATTATTTTGATTTAAAATCGTTAATTGCGTTTGTACTCGTATTCGGTCAAAACAACAGATTGCAGTGTATTTGCCAGCAACCTCTTGTATTTACGGGCAACGCGTACACTCATAGGAAAAAGGATATGCATTTAAGAATCTTGGGGTACTTTGAAAGTGAAGCAATAGCGATAATATCGGAAGTCCTTTGTAAGAACCTTAAATGAGGTTCTTATAAACTACCTTCTCTCTGGGTGACTATCAAATAACCTCGATATGGCTTTTTAAAATGTGAAATGGTGTTCTTATAAAATACCCTCACTCTGAGTAGCTATATAAAAGAATGTTGACATGGTTATCAGAGCTTGCTTAGCTATTTTTGAAAGAGAATAAAAAGCCAGTCTGGGGTGATTTCCAACTACCAGCAGGACGCTTAAGTAATTCAAATGTGGTTACAGCGTAATGCACTTTATCCTCATGCCACTGCCAGAGGTGCTTTGAACTTCCTCTGGCGGTTCTTTGTCGGCTCCTATGGTGTTTATCGCAGCCACTCACATTCTTTGTGGCCATATATACGTGGTCTTTGTTAAACATTCAATGTTCTCATGTTGTTTCCCTTGCAGCCTTAAAAAGCCACTCACATGTCCTTTCATAGTCATTTCAATACTCTTAATTCGCCGTTCAATGTTCTCATAAACCCCCCTTTGCAGTGTTGGAGTGGGAGATGGAGGGAGAGAAGGAGCGAGAGAGGGAGAGGGAGAGGGAGAGAGAGAGAGAGAGAGAGAAGAGGAGAGAGAGAGAGAGAGAGAGAGAGAGAGAGAGAGAGAGGGGGGAGAGAGAGATTTTCATCCGTTTCAGTGGTGCTCATGTTTTTCGTGGTTTTCAAAAAATGTGTGCGGCTTGAGCAGTTTCTGAAAAACGGTTATTCAAATTCATCAAGAACGGCATTTTCTGGTTTCAAAAACTCGGAGGTATAAAATAAATTATAAACCCAATTACTAATTCTAATCCAAATTGGTTCTTCAATATGTGTATACCGTTTGGGAACTGATAACATTTAAGGACTACCAATCCTTAAATGTCATGCTGAAAAACAATTCCAGAAATTTAATGATTTTCAATGGAAATTTAAGAACCAAATTACAATCCTTAAATTTCATGCCAAAAAGTTTCAAAATTTATATTTACGAAATTTAAAGACTTGTCAATCCTTAAATTTCATGTCTAACTGAAAATTTTCCTGGGTCTTGTTTGAATTCTAGATGACATTTAAAGACAGGGCTGTCCCTAAATATCACGCTGAAAATCTTTTAATTTTTTAAATTTCGTGGTGAAATATAAGAACTAGGCAGTCCTTAAATTTCACCAGCTCTCAAACGAGATGACAATGTTAAAGGGCCAATTTGGACTAGAATCAGTGGTCGGGTCTACAAACACTGTAAGGAATCCGTATATGAGAATATTACTGAAAACCAGTTGATATCGTTCCTGATTAATCTGAAAAACTGAATGCAAAAACCGCTACAAGCCGAAAACACCTTTTGAAAACCACCAACAACATGGCTGCGTGGGGACTGTGACGCAGACACTGTGTGTGTATGATGTTACCGGCTTCAGATCGGACCAAACCACAACTGGAACGTCCCTTGCGCTTCTGCCCATGGTGAAAAGAATATCGGCCTACAACGTGAAAAGCCCATTCATTGCGCGGAGTTAGTGGTGCGGTCTTGAGTGAATTGACTGCCGGTTGTGGGGCAGGTATAGGCCTAATGCAATCATGGAATGAGCATATTGCTGGTGTAATTAGCAAAGCCTCCTCCCAATTAGGCTACATCATTAGGAATTTAAAACAAGCTTCAACTTCCCGTAAAAAACAAGCTTTTGTCTCCATGGTCCTTCCTATCCTAGAGTATGCTTGCGCTGTTTGGAATCCCAGCAAAAGATGTCAAATTGATGCCATCGAAAAAGTCCAGAGAAGAGCTGCACGGGCTATCACGGGGAATTTTGACAGGTACGCCAGTGTAACAGCCATGCTCAGTCACCTGAAACTGGATTCATTGGTGAGCCGGCGACATCTTCATTGCCTGAATCTTTTGGGAGATATGCTTGCAGGCAATGTGGATTTCACACTCCCTAGTGAATACAGAATTAAACCAGTTCAACGTCGTACAGATAACGGCCTCTGCATTTCTCTCCCCATATGCAAAGGTAACGTTCTTTTGCAATCCTTTTTCCCTCGGACCATCTTGGCCTGGAATAGCTTACCGTTTAATTCGGCCGTGATATCTAGGACTTCCCGTAAATTATCTATTTCACAAGCTTAACTGGCTTTTCCGCCTTTTTATATTGTTGTCATTGAATTAGAATTTAAGCCTGTTGTTGCCTCTAGAAAGTTTTTAACCTTTATGACTACTTGTGCTGCAGGGTGCGCGGCCCAATGATGGATTTCTATATTGACGCGGTCAACCCCAGCTGCTCCATTCTTCATCACTCTCTATCTTTTTCGATGCCGTCCTCTGACTGTGAGATATGCATGCAAAATTCGCCGTCTGCTCCATGTCCATGCATCGCAGTCTTTTTTTTTTTTTTTTTTTTTTTTTTTTTTTTGCAGTTGTCTATGCAGTTGTTACAGTTGGTCCGTCGTGGTTTTCCCGTATTGGATTGAGAGTAAAGGTCTTGCATCCTCGCACCCTGCATTAGCTGTTTCTCCTTTACCTGTTTTGACCATATGTTTGACCCTATGTCATTCATGTACTGTGTTTTTAATCATTTGTTGTCATCCGCAGCGCCAATTCATTGTAGCTGCTTTTGCTGTCTATATAATAATAATAATAATAATAATAATAATAATGTTTAAACAGCTGGTGTGGTCGTTTAATAATAGAACCCAAGAATGTGAACACAGGAGAGAACGACCAATTTGCCATTGTTTGCGGCAAAGGTCTTAGCTTAACACTCGGATGTTCTTTTATAGCCACTTCCGTTGTCTTTATTTTTACTGTTGCCATGTTATGATAGCCACCTCTATTCTTAATTAGATACACCAAGCAACATGTTCTCATGTTGCAATGTCTCTCTATCCTGCTGAGGCAAGCCACTTTCAGAAAGAAAATGCCTCCTAAATGCGTTAAAACAGAGAACAGTTAACAAAACAGCATTTCTTTGCCCAGATAATTGAATTTATAATTCTCAAAAAACTTGCGCAGCTACACGTTTACCCGCTTCTGCCAACTTGAACGATGGAAATGACCTATCCGGCCGAGAACACAAGTGACCGCTTTCTAATTGAGATTTTGAAGCGAGTGGAATTTCGGTTTCTTGTAAATTCCGGAAGTCAGCTGGTAACAGAAAAATAGTCTTTCTATTTCAACATTTTTTGATGATGCTTTGGCGCCGAACTACATGCAAGAACGATTTGCAGTTGCGGGGTTCCCGTTTGTTCTAACCAAATTCCAAAAGTGTCACGCAAGCGGTAAGCACTCCATATGTCGTAATGATCAAGCAATTGCGGTTCACTTATCTGAGTGACTTCTCAAAACGCGTCGCTTTTTTGTCGCTTAAAGGATTGTTTTGGCGAAAGAAGCAAGAAGAAAAAAATTTATTATTCAAAACTTCTGTTCATCATCCCCACTTTTTGATGCTGCAGAAGCACATTGAGATGCAAAATGACAGAAACCTTTCATGTTGACAAGATCAGACCATATTCCAGCCCTTCAAATGCTGAAATCATATTCGGCATCGAATTCCCGAAAATATATTGTGGAGTTGTAAGAAATGTACAGCGACACTGCCCGCATAGACCACACGGTGCCAACTTTTACCAGATTTTGAGTGTCTGACATGTGCTCCTCCAAGCCCGAACTCTGCAGTTGTTGATCAAGCCTGAACACCTGATTTAGGTGCTCAGCTATGCCTTGGCGATAGAAAGTTATGTCTTTTCAAATTGCATGGTGCGGATATGACGAAAATCTGAAAAAATGGCGAGATCTCTCTCGGAGATAATTGAGCTGAAACTGTAAACCTATACCCTGTCCTTTCCTTGCGATCCTTTCATTCGACTGGTGTTACATTGTTAAGAATGCAAACTCGCCCATTTCAGTAATTTTGAGATGTTGGCAGCGCCATAAGGTACTGCAACCAGCTCTCGTGCGTAGCATGAAAAGTTGCCACGGGTAGCCTATGCTCATATAGAACTATTTTTTCCTTCTTTTTGAAAGACTGAAGGCTCTCCCACAAGGTAGCTTTATTTGTCCTCTCACATATCTTAATATGTCCTCTCACTAGAACTTCAGAAGCAGCTTTTTCAACAATCCCAAAGCCGTTTTGTTGGACAATTTTTGTGGTAACATCCAAATCGTGACATTAACGGCCATACCGGTTCCTCATGACGCTGTCGCACTCTGGACAATTTCCGAGCCGTCAGTATATGCGATCTTTTTTCTGAGATGCCG
Organism: Sinentomon sp. SZTP_YWyxl; assembly: GCA_030068105.1. Classification (NCBI taxonomy): domain Eukaryota; kingdom Metazoa; phylum Arthropoda; class Protura; order Sinentomata; family Sinentomidae; genus Sinentomon; species Sinentomon sp. SZTP_YWyxl. The sequence continues at coordinate 2,441 of JASGXE010015487.1, read as the reverse complement.
TCGTGTCCTGCTGTTTCCGCATGGTTTCATTCAATTTGCGGATCCTTCTCGAGGTCTCTTTGATCAGAATGGCCGGGCATGGTGACCTCCAATTGGAATGGTTGATCTTCCCAAAACCTAAACTAATAATTCTCCCTTTAAAGATGAACCATTTTCTTTCGTGAATTTTCAACATTTGAAATTGCTTTTACTGCAGGCCACATTCCGTTTCACATTGCTTATTATCCAGACACTAAAAATCCAGACAAATAAAGCAACAAAAAAATCAAAGAATACAGAAGGAAGTTTTAGTGCTCAGTGACGGCTTTTTGTTAGCACCCTATGTTAAACAAAAGGCCCCTGATATGCAGTGGCGCAACCAGGATTTTCGTTCGGGAGGGGACGACAAGAAAAGAATGGAAACTCGGGGAAAATCGCGCCTGCAAGGGGCGGGGCCCCTGGCAGGGGGGCTGGGGGACAGAGTCCCCCAGAAGCTGAAGAAATTTTTAAAATGAGGTGTTCATTTTGGTGCAAAATTGGGGTTCTTGAGAAGGAAATGGAGTCAAATGGAGGGAATGGATTTCCCCATAAAACTGCAAAAAGGCAGAATTTTTCTGGTTTCCTGCAGAAGTCGATCCTCTATATAGGGTTTCTCGTAATTAAATAATCATAGTTAATGATTATGATATGCCTAATAAATGAAAAAATGATATAAAAGGAAAATTTAGATGTGCTTGGTAGGCACCTATACCTGCCCAGAAAGGTAAAAATTACCTGTGCCATTCGTCAAGTCAAGTGAGCTGCATTGCATTGAAGAATTTTTTGTTTGTGTTTCATCTCTACTGGGTCGCACACGGCACTGCTTAAGAATTCTCAAGCCAAGCTACTAATGACCTCTGATCTTCCCTGAGAAATGTATGCAAGAAGAAACAAGAATTTTCTGCGCGACCTTAACTTAACTTTGGGCGCGATCATCAGTGATGTGCATGGAATGAAGAAAAAAGTGCGAAGAGTTTTTGCCCATTTTTTCTCTTTTTTTTTTTTTTGATTTCGGGAGGGGACACGTCCGCCTTGTCCCCCCTGGTTGCGCCAGTGCTGATATGGCCTGATTGTTCCGTGGATGAACGAATCCTGCCGCATTTCAACAAATCGCTTCGAGATGCGCTGTTTAATCCGTCACAGTGTTTTTATAGTAACCCCATTTTTCGCAAAGGAAGAGCAGTGTGATATTCTGCTGCCATCAAATATTACAACATCCCGAAAGAAGTTATTAAGACCCGCTACCTACTTTTATAATCACCACATTTTCTTCAAATGCTCCATACATGATCTTATAATCATGTTGATGGCCTTTGACTCAATCAAATCACATTGATATGACTTCGTAATTACCCAAAAACACTGGGGTGACTATTTACTGCCCTCGGACCCATCAAAGCCCAGGAATTTCTGGATTTTCCAACGATGGTAGTATGAAATCACTTCGCTTTCTCGAAAGTACCCCGAGATTACTTAAAAAGCACCTCAAACAACGAATATTTCTATCAGTGTATGTGCGTAATATTGGGGATCAAACCAATGACTATTTCGCTGCAAACGGTCATCTTATTAGGGCAATCTACATCATTTTAGGGATTGCGAGGTCTCTGGTGACAAGAACATTCCCATCCACGTTACGTCCTCTGCACGACGAAATTGTTTTGTTGACTTATTGTTTGTCCTTGTTACGTTGTCAAAAATATGGTGCATACGCTGGTCTGTATGGGGTTAAATGGGAGACCCCTACCCCGCCCAGTCCTCCTACGATCACCTACCCACCACCCACTGTCCCGTCAGTCTGTATGGACTCAGACGGGACCCCCGGATGTACAGGTCGTCCCAAATAGTGTGGTACATTCGTGAGAACTATTGCGGTTCGCTGTTTGGAATAGAGCCACGCACGTTGATGAGCGTGTGTTAGGGTATCCGGGGAGCGCGTCCTTCTGCCGGGACCCTTGCCCTTCCGCCGGGGCCCTCGCCCTTCAGCGCCAAATCTTTGTGACGCAATGCGACTTCAATCAACGCGAGAAGTTGAAGCGTTCCGGACATTCGTTCAGCCTGCGTTGTCCGCCTAGGCTTGCCCAATGTCCGCGTGAGACCAACGTTGTGAAACCGCACGGTTCGCGAAAACATATTTGAACTACGGAGCTCCAGAATCATCAGATTGAAACCGACGAATGCTTTCCCAAAGAACCTTCCTTGCGAATGCGTCCAGGGAGCTGTCGATGCTGACGAATCTGCGGACGCGCTCTAGTGAATTTTTAGTTATTCGCAAATAACGCATGACTTGAATTCCTCCGATCCCGTCCGAATGGATGAATGAACACACGTCTTCGTGCAAAGGTGCGAACTGACACTGCAGACCTATTGACAAGAGGTGAGCAGGAATCTTCCTCATGCCCCAGCCCCAGGTCTGCAGGGAA
>JASGXE010015486.1:0-12099 GCA_030068105.1 Sinentomon sp. SZTP_YWyxl | reverse complement strand
ATTCGAAGAAGATATGACATCAGGAAGGTCGTTGATGAAAATAAGAAAGAGAAGAGGGCCTAACACACTACCTTGAGGTACACCTGATGTTTCTGGAAAAGGTGATGAATTTGCACCACCAAGAGAAACAGACTGTGTTCGGTTGCTCAGAAAAGAATCAATCCAAGAGATGATTGAAGCAGAGAGGCCCAAAGACTGCAATTTGAACATTAGAGCCCTGTGTGGAACAACATCGACGGCAGTTTTGAAGTCCAGGAAAAGTGCATCAATATCAGTTCCTTTGTCAATGGATGATGCGACGATGTGAGTAAATTTGGGAAGAGCAAGTTCACAAGACCAGCCAGGACGAAAGCCAAACTGACAAGGAGAGATGGAATTAGTGGCATGAAGAAACTCTCTGATGTAGTCCGAAACTAGGTAGCTTTTCCATAAGCTTGCATACACAAGAAGTGAGACTGATAGGACGGTAATTAGCTGGATGTGAAGGATCGCCTTTTTGAGCAGAGGCACAATTCTTCCTGCCTTCCATGGATCAGGTAGTTTGCCACAAGCAAGGGACTTGCTGAAAATAAGAAACAGATAGGCTGCAAATTCTAGTGGAAAAGATTTCAAAAGAGACCCCGGAATCCCATCAGGACCAGAAGAGGAAGATTTTGATTTCCTAATCGCAGATGATATTGAGGAAAATGTAATTGAGAAAGAAGGATACGGCATTGGAGAAATGGAAGCAGCTGGAAGGTCAGAACTATGTAAAGTGGCAACAGAATAAGTATAGAAGCGAAGTGCTGAGCAAATGCTTCAGCTTTTTCAGCCGGTGAACTAGCCAGACCATCATGGAGATTGAAAGGCGGGATACAAACTGAACCACGATACCTTTTATTTACCTGTTTCCAGGCATTTTTAAAGGTACCATGGGAGCTAGAGTAGAGTGTTCGAAACGTCTGTAAGCATTCATAATGACCCATATTTGACTCATACAAAATTGTGACCGTTCAGATTTCGGAAAAAGTCTGTGCTGCAGATATAAAAGATCTTAAAAAAGCGAGGTCAAAATCTGACACCTCCAGAACGCGTTGTTGCAATCTGGCTTTATAATTCAGCCTGCATAAGAATAAAAAGAAAGAAAAACGTTGCGGAGGCAACAGTTAAATGGGAAAACACGCATACATTAATAAATTGTATAAATTCCGCCGCCACTTGCACGAAATAGCAGATATTAAGACTCGATAAGGATGATAAGTCTATTTTCAAAATGTTGCCATCCATCACCAAAAAAAGAATGTCCTTCCAGATTGCTCCAATGAGGCAAAAAGTTCCTTTACGCAGTTGCGAATTGGTCACGAATTTACAATTGCAAAAGAAAATACCGATCTACGTATGTCACAAACGTTTGAAATTTGGTTCGAGGTTGCTTGATTCCAAGAAAAAATAGTGAGCACAAGAACGGGACATATCGTGGCTGAAGAATGCCTGCTTGCCTGGAACGGCTCCGTCTCTCTTTGGAGACTGCAATCCCGCGGCTCGTTGAAAACGCGCGATTGCAGTCATTTCGTGGTGGACACTCATTTCGGTGAGAAGTGGCATTCAAAGGAACATGCTTCTTTTTTATTCGCACTATTTCGCGTCTCTCCTTCCTCTCTTCGCCTGATCTGGTTTGAAAAGACCTTTTTCGGAAGCGTTCCAGCAGATAACCATTTTATTCTGCAGTCATAGGGACACATCATACTTTATTCTCTGGATACGGAATATATTATCTTACCGGATTCCTTACAATGCATATGAATTCTCTGCAGATCAGGATGAAGAACTGCCACCATGAGGGATTAGTGTACCGTTTCTGTTTCAAAACCGAGAGCCTGCGACGGATCCGAATTTCGTCAGCAGCGGAATTGGCACGACGCTTAACCATCATGAGAGCTGCACTGGGGTCAAAGACATCTGTGTCTTCATCAACAACTGAATGACTCATTCTAATTTCTGAGGAATGCGTAAAATAAAGGATAGTGTGAAAAGTGTTAAGGTGTTAAAGTGTAAAGTGTAAAAATAAAAAAGGACAGGGAAAAAAATACATTTAAGGCAGGCGCACATGCATAGACATTTTTTTATTCAATAAAAACGGCCTCGCAGAAATTTGATTTCTTTTTTCCAACGTTCCAAGCAGGTACTTTTAATTCTGCGGAATTGCAGGGAAATATTATTGTCAACATCGATTAAAAATATACCGTCCCGTCCGCATGTAAGCGCTACTGCCGCTACAGGGACGACACGGCAAAACGGCCATGCGTTTTGGTGACGGCTACAGTATTGTAAACAGGAATAGTCAGATGGATTTTCCATGAATTAGATTCCCAGACCTTGAATTTGATCAGGGAATCCCGGAAGACCTCCATTGAACAACTCAGAACTGTCACCAGGGCCATCCGTTTCGAAGCTCCCCCGAAGGGGGAGAGCTGGAAACGAAGGATCCTGAGAGTCGGTGAAACACTTGGAAATTGCCCGGGAACGACCCTGAATTAGATTGGACTGCAAACCCGGGGACCCCCTGATGGGAACAACCCTGAAAGGTCATTCAGGACCGTCCGTTTCGGAGCCATGGCCCTCGATTGTGGGGGACCTCTGAAAAACAGGAAATGGTCATGAAACACAGAGAATGATACTTAAAGTTGGAAGTCGGTGAACACTTAAAAAATTGATGATTGAATATATGTTGCCATTCCCTCTTAACAACCAACAACATCACACTTCCTGGGTGATGGTGTTCACACACAGGCAGTGAGAATGAAATCAAGTCCACTTCCTTTAATAGCAACTGCTGATAACCTCAGACTTCGGGCTTTATTACCGGTCTTTTTTTATTTGTTTTTCCCGTGAAAACTTCTTCTATTTTTGCAGACTACACCAAATTACATTTCCTGGTGGGCTCAGACAACAGTGTTGGTACCTTCAACGCAATCTGCGACATTTTTCTCCTTGCCGTTTTTCATGTCGTCTGATCTATCACCGTCTCCTTTGGCTGCCGACAGAGATATTTCGTAGGTTGAAGCAAGTTTATCGATAAAATCACCAAAGTGACCGCTGAGGACTTCAATAGCTGCGAATATCGAGAACGGAAAAAGCTTTTTTGATCAATGAACCGAAAAAAATGTCTTCGGCTGCCTGACTTGGAGGGCTAAAAGTGCTGACGCTACTTTCAGTTTTCACACACTGCGTTTATATTCAACCACTTCCTTGTGGCCGGGAATACAGCAGGCTCCGGCTCATGATAGCCTTCGAACCTTCCGCACCTTCTGGTAGGCCAGAAGGTGAAGGGTGAATGGTGAATATGACCAAAATGCAAATCAACAAACCAATCCAAACGATTGTGGATAGTAGCGGCGGAATTGATGTATACGTACTAACACGTGCAAAAATTTGCTACTGTTAAGATCTTAGCAAAATCTCCATGCTGCAGAAATTAAGGATCCTCTTTTATAACCGAGGTCAAAATCTGATATCTCCAGAAGGCTCTGTTGAAATCTATATCCCCTTAAATTTCTACCGCCTGTATTATTGTTCAAAGAACGAAAAACGTTTCGGGAAAATGTTGCGGAAAACAGTTAAACGGGAAAAACACATGTACCTATATGGGTTCATTAATTTCGCCGCTACTATACAAGTCTGCCGGAAAAGCGGGAGTAGGAAACCCTATGTTATGATCACCCCTTCAAATGTTTAAATTCCGCACTAAACGACTTCGAAAAGTGTTAACATTTAGCGGATTTCTTTATCGAAATGACTTTATTCGTAAATGCACACTTTGGATGCAGAGTCCCGCATTTCCTCGTACTCACTTAAAAGTTTTTCTTTTCAAGGAGTAAACAGACACCCTGCCAACCCCTTGCCCAATCTGGAAAATCGTTTTCTTTTGATCCATTAAACAAGGCTGACAAATATTATAAGTGTGCAAAATAGTAAAGTCAAAACATTCGGCAATGTTACAATAACGCAAAAGTGAGGAACTCTTAATTAGGTCTTTGAAAGTACGCTACTAAACGACTTCGAAAAGTGTTAACATTTAGCGGGAGACAAAATAGGGCAGCTGCGGAAGCTGATTCCGCACTCGGGGCAAGTACGGCCGAGAAAGGAAAATTTCCATACATCTTTTTTAAATGTTATTGCCCAAATCTTGAAGGGGTGATCATTTAATTGTTATGATCAGTTACGATGAAAAATTCCCATAGAACAACATTGACTTGCCGACTTTTTAGGAAAGAAAAATCGGCTCTTGCTTGCCTTTTCGCGGACATTTTCCCAATCACGATGACTCAGCAAAATCCGCACAATTCAGTAAATTAACGAGAGATCAAAGTTCATTCGGGAATACATTTATTCTATACGGCCACGAAAAAGATATCCAAGTCGATTCCATGTGCAAAGTTTTGAAATAACTTCAAAAAATCTCATAGGAATTTGCCAAAAATTAATCTGAACCTTTTTCACTGATGCGATCGGAGACGCGTGAAAGTGGAATATGCGCACAAAATTGATCACCGTTTTATTATTTTATTTCTTTTATTGATTTAATACTGCCGCTAAGGAATGGGCTACAGGCGCGCAAAGTGGGTGCACGCTCTCATGTCAGTGATTAATGATCTTTATACGATAGCAATTTAATTAATTTGCAATTATTGTCGTCCATTTCTTTATCGAAATGACTTTATTCGTAAATGCACACTTTGGATGCAGAGTCCCGCATTTCCTCGTACTCACTTAAATTTTTTTCTTTTCAAGGAGTAAACAGACACCCTGCCAACCCCTTGCCCAATCTGGAAAATCGTTTTCTTTTGATCCATTGATTTTGAAGCCCTAATTTTCTGGCGAGTTCGAAAGATCCAGGCAAACGACAACAGTAGATAACAAGCGATGACTTACCAAAATCAGCAACGTTGTGAAACGGTGGGCATTGCAGCCCGTGAGCGCCGAAAAATGGAACCATTTCTCTTGGTTCACCCTGAAAACAGCAGCGTCCATTTCCGAGGAGGTAGACAAAATCAAAAGCTTCTAAAACTCTAGCACTGGGCTGATGAATAGTGCAGATAACTGTTCGACCTTGAACGGCGAGGCTCTTGAAGAGATTCACCAACTGTACACAGGTCGAACTGTCCAGACCACTACAGCAGGGATTGACAAAAAAGGAATACGTGCCCTAATTTCGGAAGATGAACTTGAGAATTGCTGGACAGGGCAAGACGGGTCTGGTTCATTTGGTCCAGAGTTCGTTTGGTCCCAAGGTCGGAGGTATGCATATAAACGCAAGGTCGGAGCATACATATAAACGTATAACGTATAAACGTCCTCCTTTTATACGTCTTCGCCGATCTTGGTTTGGTCCAATGTTCGTTTGGTCCAATGTTCGAATGTGGTCCAATGCGTTCAGATTTCCGACATGGACCTCCCAGAGGTCCATGTCGGAAATCTTTCCGAAAGACGCTTTCGGAAATCCGAATTGGTTAGGTTAGGTAAGGTTAGGCTAGGCTAGGTTGGGTAAGGTTGGATTCTTATCCAACCTTACCCAACCTAGCTTAGCCTAACCTTACCTAACCTAACCAATTCGGTTAGGTAAGGTTAGGCTAAGCTAGGTTGGGTAAGGTTGGATTAGAATCCAACCTTACCCAACCTAGCCTAGCCTAACCTTACCTAACCTAACCAATTCAGATTTCCGAAAGCGTCTCCGACATGGACGCAAATCACATTGCAAATTTTCCATAAATTAGCCCAACCGATCATTGGACCAAACGAACTCTGGACCAAATGAGCAGATCCGGGACAAGATTACAGTTTCTGAATGACAAGAGAAGTCACGCGTCCATTTCATGGCGGTAGAATACAAAAGAATTGGCGGTCGGTCTTTGGCCAGGCTTTGCGAGATGAACCGTGATCCTTCGAATTAAACTTTTGCGGTCAGTTTTGCCGGGACGCAAGTGGGCATTTTTATTTATTATTATTATTATTATTATTATTATATTTTTCAAAAACAGTGAACAAATGACTTGGCACTGTAACATACACAACATGAGAACACAACAAAGAATACGCAAGCATAGTCAATTCGATGTTAAAAAAGAGATCAGAAAAATGAATAAAAAGCAAGTCAACGATTTTCAGAAAAAAAAAAGAAAAACAACAACAACAAAAGACAAAAATCAAACGGTGGGCGTCAAGGTCGTGGTGCGAGACAGGCGAGCAAGAGCGTTTGATAAAATCGGAGAGTAAGAGGGAAGGCTGTTCCAGTCGGTAATAGTCCGAGGAAAAAAGGAGTGGAAGAAGACATTTTTCTTGCAAAACGGCAGGATAAAGCTCAGGCCATTGTCTGTACGCCTTTGAGTAGGTTTTAGACAATAGGAGGTAGGCAGGGGAAAATCAACATCACCAACAATTATATCTCTAAACAAGTTTAGCCGGTGAATTCGGCGGCGACTCACAAGAGTGGGGAGATCAAGTTCTTTTAATATGGCAGTAACGCTTATTTCCCGACTGTATTTATGGGTTATTGCCCTTGCTGCTCTCCGTTGGATTGCTTCAAGGGCGTCACAATGACAACGCTTGTAGGGATCCCACACGGCACAAGCATATTCTAGAAGCGGTAAAACCAGCGCAATGTAGGCATGACGTTTTTGCTTAATGGAGGCCAGTTTAAGATTGCGCATGATATAGCCCAGCTTTGAGTTTGCCTTGGAAATGATAGAAGAAATATGAGGGGTCCACGAAATGTCATGGGTCAGGGTTACACCAAGATATTTGAAACTGGGGACAATTTCCATGCACTGACCTGAAATGGAATAGGAAAAGCCTTGCCTTTGGCCGTGAGCTCCAAACAGAACCACCTTGGATTTGTCCGCATTAACACGCATGCCCCATGTCTCGCACCACGAAGCGACGGTCAGGAGGTCATACTGCAATGCATCACTATCAATTGCTGAGGTGACGGACCTATAAATAACAATATCATCAGCAAAAAGGCGTGCTGATGATGTGGTATTGCCTACGATGTCGTTGATATAGATGAGAAAGAGAAGTGGTCCTAAAACACTGCCCTGAGGAACTCCAGAACGAACCTCGGCCAGTCCAGATTTTTAATGACATGCCACGAATGAGAAAGCTATGAAAAGTTCGCTGAACTTTACAACCATGGCAGCTTTACAACTTTACAAGGCACACACCAACCAGTAGGTTGACAACAAGCAATAGGCATTGAGGGGAAGGGGTATGGTCATGTTTGGTAATAGCTTCAATTAAGGATAAACGAAAGGTAATACGGAAATCACGTTCCTGAAGTTGGTTAGACCAAATGAGAACAGCAACCATTGCAAATGCATACGGACCATTTCAGCGGAACTCTGCCTGTCTGCATATGCAGAAGAGGGTAAACACCTTTACATTCAGCAGTTGGAGTGGGCAATTTCGTGTCTGTGGTTTGCGGCATGCCTTGCGTTTTTTCTTGATTTGTGCAAACAAAACCAAGCCAACCCACCACCTACCTAAAATGTCATTGTGGTCAGTTCACTTCCGAGCGTTCGCCTGTTGACTTTATCGTCAACCCGCAGCTTGGTGCTCGTCTATCATGCAGACAGAGCGTCCCGAAATCGGCTTCTCCCCAACGAAGATGTTGATTTTTTGTTTAACATAAAATAATAGCACATGTAAGGCACATGCATTCCCATCCAAAATTATTGTTCAGGAGGATTTTTGCAATTATTGCGCAGGAGTTTATTACTAAATCGGGTGTCATTTACAATCAATGTAAACAAGTTCAAAATACACCATGATATTTGTGCAAGGCGTGAAACTACATTAATCCCTGTAGGATGTTGTACAAGTCATGCTTTTGGAATTCCTCCCACTCGCATATGTTAGAATAATAACGGTGGTCTTTCCAACCATATTTATGGTGAAACAGGTTAAAAGGGCAACGTTACCTTGTCGGTTCGTCCAGAAAGATAACAGAAGGTTCCGAAACGAGTTCCAGAGACACCACAAATCGTTTCTTTTCGCCACCGGAGAGGTTTCCTGCTAGTGTGTTTTGGCAATGGGTGAGACCAAGTGATTCAATCAGGTTGTTGATCTTACAGAAAGAACAAGAAGAAGAAGTAAGGAAGTAAGATGCAAGATGAAAGTGGCAATCATCGACGGTAGAATGAAGACCGATGCTTACCTGAAAGTAAGCGTCAATGTCTGCAGCAAGCTGATCAATGATGAACCAAAATTACGCAGAATAGGGCCCGATTTCCAAGGATGTGTGTTTCATTAACCAGATACCGAGGCTAAAACAACCTCTATCTCGAAAATCTTTTGAAAACCTCGGATGAGTGCATCTTACAGTTTTGCGACAGTCTCTGCAATTTGCAATTTGGCCAAATTGGTGGGCATTGCTTTGTGACAATACAGTTTGCAATCCGGGTTCGTAATTTTGGGAAATATTCAAATACAACAAAAGATTGAAAACCTGCAATTAACGCAGGAGTTGTCAAGAGACTTTTAAAAGGCCTGCAACGTCGGACCAAATCTGGGGCTTGGAAAACATCCGCAGGATAACGTTCAAAAACCTCCAAGATAAACTTTTTTTATTGATTTGTAACCAAGATAAACTGAAAAATCAAGTTGCATCTTTGCCTAAAATATGACCATGGGACCAGTATGTCCATATTCATGTGAAAGTAAGGGTAGAGGATTAAGAACCGCAAGGTTTCTGAAAACTGTTCCACAAACACTGTTTCTCTGTAACCATCGAAAAGCAGCTTTCATCAATAATTTATAGCGCCAACTCAGCATTTCGAAATGGACAGCAACTTCGCACAAGGGTGCAAATTTTTTCCATGCTGTACATACCATAACATGGTGAATTTTGAACAAAGGAATCGCTCCACATCGCGCTCAGCAATAACAGCAGTACTCATGTAGAATTCACAATGAATTTCCCTTCCAATGACCATGCTTTGCGATATTGGAACTCGTCTGATGGCCAGAAGAACTGTCAGTGTTACTGCTTGCAGCTTTTGTGAGGCTTGCATCTTCTTGCAGTTTCTCCTTCGGACTTCTTCAGTTGCCATCACAGTTTCGGATCGAGCACCATTCCATGTTCACATTGTATTTTATTGTTTTGTGTGGTTTTGCCCGTTTTATTAATGCGTTTTGTTCCTCCTTCCGGAATTGCTCCCTCCTAGTAATTTCACCAAGCTCCACTCCAGAAAACCGTAAATGAAATATCCAAAAATTATGAGCTCGCTTAGTGACAGTACACGTAATTATTTTGAATTTTTTTCAAAATAAAACTCGCTTAGTGACAATAATTATTTTGAATTTTTTTTTGCAAAATAAAACTCACTTAAAGTGCGTTCATTTTCAGAATGGTCCGCGCCAAAACTCCCAGCAAAACGAAGGTGGGAGCGGGGGCACGACAGTGGTGTCCAAATTGCACAACATTCTTTGCCTGAATATCCGAGTTGTTTCATTTAAGCGCTATTTTCGAACTGAATTTCCCGAAAGCGCCGGTGGTTCAGTGGTAGAGCGTTGGGCTTTCGATCACAAGATCGTGGGTTCGAGTCTCGCCATGGGCAAAAATTTTTATTTTTCATTTGGCACATGTTTGCTTAGGCAAAACACATCACAGATGGAAAAGCAACCTAAACATGATTTTGAAATTTTCCAGACATGAATACGTGTGCCTGTGTTCCAGTTGTTGGCAGCAACAGCAGATGTGGCCGCATACCATTGCAGGTCGGTGCCAAATAATTGCAAAGTGAGGGCCAGCGAAGTTTCGGATCAGCGCTGCGCCAGATGTGCACATTTCAAAAGCCAGGAGAGGAACGACCAGCAAACCAGACAGATCGTGGTCACAGAAAATTGAAAAAAACTCCGAAAAATAGAATTATCAAAAGATTGAGAGGTGAAAACCGACAGAGTTTCGAAAATTGAGGCCCGCAGTTCAAAATCTCAGATTTCCGATTTTTGCACAAATTTGCACATCCCTGTCTGCAAAAAGCGCGCGGACCATTCTGAAAATGAACAGACTTTAGTGACAGTTTTTATTTTGAATTTTATTTCAAAATAAAACTCGCTTAGTGACAGTAATTATTTTGAATTTGTTTCAAAATAAAACTCGCTTAGTGACAGTAATTATTTTGAATTTTTTTTTAAATAAAACTCGCTTAGTGACAGCAATTATTTTGAATTTTTTTCAAAATAAAATTCGCTTAGTGACAGTAATTATGTTGAATTTTTTTTTCAAAATAAAACTCGCTTTGTGACAGTAATTATTTTGAATTTTTTCAAAATAAAACTCGCTTTGTGACAGTAATTATTTTGAATTTTTTTTGCAAAATAAAACTCGCTTAGTGACAGTTTTTATTTTGAATTTTATTTCAAAATAAAACTCGCTTAGTGACAGTAATTATTTTGAATTTTTTTCAAAATAAAACTCGCTTAGTGACAGTAATTATTTTGAATTTTTTTTTAAATAAAACTCGCTTAGTGACAGTAATTATTTTGATTTTTTAAAATAAAACTCGCTTAGTGACAGTAATTATTTTGAATTTTTTTCAAAATAAAACTCGCTTAGTGACAGTAATTATTTTGAATTTTTTTCAAAATAAAACTCGCTTAGTGACAGTAATTATTTTGAATTTTTTTTTAAATAAAACTCGCTTAGTGACAGTAATTATTTTGATTTTTTTAAAAATAAAACTCGCTTAGTGACAGTAATTATTTTGAATTTTTTTCAAAATAAAACTCGCTTAGTGACAGTATTTTGAATTTTTTTTAAATAAAACTCGCTTAGTGACAGTAATTATTTTGATTTTTTTTAAATAAAACTCGCTTAGTGACAGTAATTATTTTGAATTTTTTTCAAAATAAAACTCGCTTAGTGACAGTAATTATTTTGAATTTTTTTAAAAATAAAACTCGCTTAGTGACAGCAATTATTTTGAATTTTTTTCAAAATAAAATTCGCTTAGTGACAGTAATTATGTTGATTTTTTTTCAAAATAAAACTCGCTTTGTGACAGTAATTACTTTGAATTTTTTCAAAATAAAACTCGCTTTGTGACAGTAATTATTTTGAATTTTTTTTGCAAAATAAAACTCGCTTAGTGACAGTTTTTATTTTGAATTTTATTTCAAAATAAAACTCGCTTAGTGACAGTAATTATTTTGAATTTTTTTCAAAATAAAACTCGCTTAGTGACAGTAATTATTTTGATTTTTTTTAAATAAAACTCGCTTAGTGACAGTAATTATTTTGATTTTTTTTTAATAAAACTCGCTTAGTGACAGTAATTATTTTGAATTTTTTTCAAAATAAAACTCGCTTAGTGACAGTAATTATTTTGAATTTTTTTCAAAATAAAACTCGCTTTGTGACAGTAATTATTTTGAATGTTTTTTCAAAATAAAACTCGCTTGGTGAAAGTAATTATTTTGAATTTTTTTTTTTCAAAATAAAACTCGCTTAGTGACAGAAATTATTTTGAATTTTTTTTCAAAATAAAACTCGCTTAGTGACAGTAATTATTTTGAATTTTTTTGAAAATAAAACTCGCAGAGTGACAGAAATTATTTTGAATTTTTTCACAATAAAACTCGCTTAGTGACAGTATTATTTTGAATTTTTTTCAAAATAAAACTCGCTTTGTGACAGTAATTATTTTGAATTTTTTTCAAAATAAAACTCGCTTAGTGACAGAAATTATTTTGATTTTTTTTTTCAAAATAAAACTCGTTCAGTGACAGTAATTATTTTGAATTTTTTTCAAAATAAAACTCGCTTAGTGACAGTAATTATTTTGAATTTTTTATTTCAAAATAAAACTCGCTTAGTGACAGCAATTATTTTGAATTTTTTTAAATAAAACTCGCTTATTGACAGTAATTATTTTGAATTTTTTCAAAATAAAACTCGCTTTGTGACAGTAATTATTTTGAATTTTGAAAAAAAAATAAACCGCGCCTTCCATTAGTTAGAGTCAGCTCTGGGCGTTTCCCGCAGTTTAGAACTCAACACGTAAAAAGGGAATTATCGATGACTTGATACGATGGGAACACACATGGCACATTTCGCTGCAC
>JASGXE010015485.1:0-11500 GCA_030068105.1 Sinentomon sp. SZTP_YWyxl | reverse complement strand
GGCAAAACGTCTCCATTTTCAAGTTATTAGGTAACGAACGGTTAGCGGCCAGTTTGTTTCTTTGATGTTCACCACACCATTCAACGGTGTTCAACACAGTTCTTTAAACGACCCCACACACACATGGCCACTTCATCACTACACAGCTAGTCAACCTTTCATTCAAAATCTATTTCTCCCAACCTCCTGATCGGGGCAGGAGAAACACAGACAAAAAGGATTTCCAATGGAAAACATCAAAATGTGTCTAGACACCCTTAAGTTTCAAAAAAGTTGAGAAGAAAAAAAAGAAAATAAAAATTAATTCATTGGGAATAACAAGATAGACAGCAAGTTTTTACCCTGCATGGAGAAACAGAGAAGTCCAAAGGCGATAAAACTGGTCGGGCACATCAGGATCGTAGAAAGGAATCATGCCACAGACATTATCCAAGCAAGATACCTGAAAAAAAAATGCCGGAAATCATTTTAGAGCGAAAATTTGCAGGCAGACACATGGGAATGCACGATTGTTTATTAATGGATTGAAAAGGATGCATCTCGTTTGAATTACAGATGCAGACCAACTTTAAGGTTACCCAAGTTAATAATGGAGAAAGTTTTCAAGAAAATCCTCGATTTTGCTGGAATGTCTGCATAATTCTAAAGTTGATATTTTATCACTTATCAGATTGTCAAGAAATTGGAGACAGCCACAACCACATTTCGTACCATATTTTTACGCCCAAAGTACTGTTAATAACTTGTTGCCAATAAGTTGTTTACAACTCACGAGTGTACTGTTCGGTTTGCAGACGTAGAGTCGCCGCAACTGCCAAAAGTAAAACCAAACAGGATCATGCAAAATCCCCGGAGGTGGCTGTTTTTTTGCTTCCTATTTTTAGGTTTTTATTCAGTGTGAATGTGACTCTGTGCAGTATTTTTGATTTCTGGGCTGTATGCTGGGTTCATAATTACCTAATCTGTAAGAATTTCACTTCACACTCAGAAAATACGCAATGCTTATAAAAAAAAATTATCCAGCTCATGAACACTAGTCAAAATACCCATGCAGTCGCCATCCCGGACGAGAGCTAAGCATAAATGGTCAATAACTTTTAGTCTATCTTGTGTGCACATTCGAATAATGGAATGAAGAAGAGTTGCTCTTCTTAAGAATGTACCTAAAATAACGAAAGGAACATGCCAGAATCAGAAACAGTTCAGACCAATTTTTGTCTCATTGGATTTCTATAAATGAAAAAGCAATTTCTACTCTTTCTACTGGGCTCCTCACCAGCAGTTTGTCCGGGTTGTTGTAAAGCCTCTTGAATGGTTCTTGTAAAATGTGATACAAACACAAACCTGAGAGCACAATGAAGCCTCCTCGTGGAAGTAGCCCCGGACAAAATCACAGTATTCCTTAGTTGTAATATGGCATTCACCATGCACGCCGACGCAACATGGATGACCAATCACTTCGCAAACCATGTGTTCGGCTGCCTTGTCAAGAGGACTTAGCTTCCTCCTGCAGATGGGCCACCTCGTGATATCATCAGGCCACTCGAAAGGAGCTATTGATGCTGGAGCTTCGCAGAACCTTCAAGAACAAAAGATAAAAAAAAAGTTGTCATCAGAACAGTAAAAAATGCGAGGACTTCCACGTCCAGCAGCTGTCTGCTGGCTGTAAATGCCTGTTGCCATGCCAACTTCTTGAGCACCATCACTTTAGGAATTAGTTTTGGTCTTTTTCGTCAAAAAATAAAAATATACCTAAAAGAAAAGGAAATGACACTGTGGGTGGGTTGCTATGGTAAGTAGTAAGGCTTGTATTGTGCTACTTCTGGCGCAAAGTCTATCGCAAGTAGTCTGAAGTAATTTTTGGGTTGCTATGGTCTGAAGTAGCGTTACTACCGGTTTTAAATTTCTGTGGATGCAACAAAAAAAAATTACGATAGCTCGACCCCTCTGGTAAAGTCTGTAGCAGGATGGATTGAAAGAGGTTTGAAAAAGAAACTACAGAATTTTACATTTTTGAGTGAGTCGTTACATGGGGGAACATAATTTCACGATTGCAGAGAAAATAATATTTCCAGAAAAAAGCGTGTGCTTACACTGCGGCACAAGACACATACATGTGTCTTTTCTGTAGAGCGCAAATAGTGTCCCTCTTCTGATATCTTATTTTCTTGCGGGCTCTGAACAAAAATATGGGGATGTGTTCGTTTGGTAAGGTCAGGTTGGGTATAAGAACTGGTCAAAAGAGTGCAAAACTTTTCGCGCATGCTGTGGGAAAAGCGAAAGACATCTTGTGATCTGGTTTCCACCAAAGTTGCCCAAAAAGAATTACTTTTTGACTGATGAAGCCAGTTTTTCAACATTTGACTTGCAAGGTGGATAAAAACACTCGGAAACAGCAGTTTTGTAACTAGCGATCATGTAAAATGAGAAGCACATGCAACAAGTTAGATTTTGAGCCAAAAAATGCATTTCTGACTTCATAAGTCAAAAAAACACACTTTTTTCGTCAAGTTTGCCAAATTTTACCTCTCAAGCACTTCTGGTTGCTGAGATAAAGCAAGCGGAAGTTCAAAAATACCCGGAAAAACGAAAGCGATTAAAACGCGCCTTGAATTTAGTGGATTTTTCAAAGTAAATGAGAAATATACTGTCGCGCAAAAAAAGTGTCACGTGGGAATCGCGATAGCTCTTCAACCAATAAAGCTGCAGCAATGGTAATTATATCATTGGAATCAGCAAGAAACGGACCATTTGGTGGTGCCAATATGAACAAAGACCAAAAATTAAGGTTTATCACATTTTCTGACCCCCCGCCCCCCCTTAACTCTTCGCAGTGCGAATTAATTGTCGCACCAGCAAGCCTGAAGCAGCTGCGTTTTTCGTAAACCAATGTAGTTGTTCCAAGAGAACCTACTTCCAAGCATAGCAACCCGATTTTTCACGTCAGAAGTTACAACAACAAAAGTTGACCTTACTTTGTCGCAACTTGCTACAGACCATAGCAACCCACCCTGTAACTGCCTCTGGCTAACAACTGACGCTATCATCGCAACACACTTCAATCTCCTGTCGCCATAGTTTGTCAGATTTTGTCCTGGGCCAAGAATCTGACGGGTGCCTTCAGCATTGCAGACTGGCGACGAACTACAGAAATAGTTCGGAATACCCAGTAGTTTTTTCTTTGTAATGGCGTAAAATGATAAAAAATATTCAAAACAAAAGTGGTTGGTTGATAAAATTTTCCATAAATTACAGCTTTGTTTCTGTCTGTCCCCCTCACACTTCATCAGTTGCCACATGAGAGGGAGCCCAATGGTGGTGGCAAAACAAGTCCGCAATTCCTGGGACCGGATCAACCACAAAAACAGAACAAATCCCTCTGTAAGGAAATAATATTGAAAAAGAAAAATTGTATTTAAGCTCCATTCCATGGAAAACCAGCATCAAAAACTAATCAACATTTGAACTGAGGGGTTCGAGCTAAGTCAGGATCAAACACCTCGATACCTGACAAAGCCGCCCCTCTACAAAAAAGTCAGTACGCAAATAAAACAAAAGATGTGGTTGGTTGATCAAATTTTCCAGAAATTACATCCTTGTTTTTGCTGTTCAGAAAATTCAGTTCGAATGTTGATTAGATTTTGATGCTGGTTTTCCATGGAATGGTGCTTAAATGCAATTTTTCTTTTTCAATGAAAAAAATTCCGTGCAACATTCATCTGCTGACGTTCGTCGCCTGGAAAATCATCTGTGGATTGGAATAGCCTTCCTTCTGACTCTCCAATTTTATCAAGAGCTCTGGTGTTAACGTGCGTCGCACGTGCATAGCACGTGCATATGTCCCTTAGTTAATAATTTTGTCTTCTTGTTGTATTTTTGTTATCTTTGGCGTGTTACTTTTAAACTATCTGACTCTGAATAATTTTATTCGTCGCCCTGCCACCATTGAATCTTTGTGGCAGTATTGTCTTAAATAATAAGAAATAAAAAAAATCTATTCCATTGAATTTTGAAGCACCCTGAAGGACAAAAAACTCCACAAGATCATCTACATGATAGCAAGTTTACTCACTCACCAGAGGCTCTCCACAACCCGATTGGTATACCATGACTCCAAAACCCGATTGGTATACCATGACATGACATGGATTTAGAATCCCGATTCGTGAACAAGCAATTGTGAGATGAAACGAAACTGGGACTCTGCTGACCCGTTCACCTTTTGAGTTGCCTGTTCGCAAACGATAATGCGACATCCTCAAAGTGTGACATGACAAAAGTGCATGTTGAGAAAACTTCACGACAATCTCCAAGTTTCCATGCTTTGTTGTGTCCACGTCATGTCCCTTTTTTTATTAATGCAGAAAATAAAGCCAAAGCTAAGCAAAGAACAATCTCATGTGTGGTGCCCAACTTGGTGACTAAAATGTCAAAATAAAGGAGACAACAAGACTTACTTGGGATCTAAGCCACAAACGGAGCCAGACACTCTTCCTCCAGGCCCGGAATCCAACCTTGACCATTTCTTCCAAGTTGAAATGGTTTTCTGATGGGGGAGAAACCAATTATTGAAACAAATCAGTCAAAGAGAAAGAGTCCATGCCAATTGAAAGGACAAAGATTATGAACATTGGTTACCATAGACCGTCTTCAAGTCAGCATGAATCTGCGTTGCAGTATCGCCCAGTTTCATTCTTTTGAAAATGTAAAACCTTTCATTTTCTTTTGATGTTTCATATTATTTTTGACCAAAAAAAGTTCAGAACTCGTATTATTTTAAAAAATGTACCTGGAAAAACAAATCAGTCTTTTGTTAGGGAAAACAAATCAGATCAAAAAGGCAGCATTTGAATATGTAAATGGTGGAAAAATGTTTTAAAACCGAAGAGTATTTCGCCAGAAGGCCAACTCTCATTACTTTTGGATCACTTTCAAAACAACGACAGAGAATGGATCAAAGATTGTCGAGATGCAGCGCAATAAAATGCCTTCCACAGAACCAGGGACTTGGACCACAGGATGGTCCAATGCTTGCCATTGGTTTCAAAACAATTCATGACAAAAATGTTCTTCGGGTAAGAAGGTAGATGGATTTTTTCAACAGGTAGGCAGGCACCTTCAGCAATATGTCTAAAACATGTGCTATCTTGAACGTTGACACAAACACTTGGGAGGCTTTTGAGAAACAACTGAATGCTCCCTAAAAGAAAACCAATTAAACACAAACGAAACATGCAGAAAAATATGAAGCAGTTTTGAAATCTCGAGGGACATTCAAAGAGTGTTCAGAAAATAGCATCCAAAAAATAAAAAAATCTGCTCTCATGTTGAATTTTACGCCACTTTTAGACTGAAGTTTCCACACTGTGAATGTGATTTTTATTCAGCACAGAAGACTGGGTTCTCCGGCCAATGTCAAAATGAGGGAAAATCATGTCACAGGAATGTGCAAAAATGCTGAAAAATTATGATGCACCCCAGATGTCCTTCTAACCATCCGTAACATCACCAAACATTTTTATTTGGCTGAAGTAGTTTGCCGGAAAAAGTGGGCCGATTCAATAATATACAGGGTGAATCACCTAGAATGTTGGTTTTTTCGCTCGCAATTTCCGCGAAAATGGAGATATTTCCATAATCACCCCTTGCACCCTTTCAGACACCCACAAATGTGGCTTCACCGAATCGCAAGATGACTGAGGTCTCAGACCCCATCATCCGAGACAGGAAGAACGCATGCCTGCTGAAAAAATGCCCCTCCAACATCTCTACCCCTTCCCGCAGAAAACCACCCCTAAAACGGAAGCCAAGGGATGGATTTGAGTCGGATCACTTCTGGTGCCTTCAGATCAAGGAAATGAACAACTTTATAATTTAAACCATGGACCTCCGAAGCACAGTTCCGGAGATAATGCGCAGACTAGAAAACAACCCTTACTACTCTTCCCCAAAAGGGGTGTCAATTTGGGAGAACCCAATGGAACCAAACGAAGCACAAGAGAACCAGGCTCCAAAACCTCCATTGCACTACAATTGTAGGTGCAGCCATTTTCGCGTAAACTGCAATCGAAAAAAACCAACATTCGAGGTGACTCACCCTGTGTATCTTCTAAATGCACTCAGAGGGCTCCCATTCAAGCATTTTAGTTTTGTTCTCTGAATTTCGAAGTTCTCGCAGGAGTATGATGACTGCTGAGTCAATGTATGTTTTTTAAACTGAACAAAAATTCTTTTACTGGATAATGATTATCCCTGACACACAGCGGAAGCATGCCGTCATAAGTGCATATTTTGCAATGGGGTTGAGATTCGCAGGGCCGCAGGATCCTAAGAACCTTTCAAAACCAGATTTTGAATTTTGCTAAGCTGAAATAAAAGCAACACATCACAGCAATGAAACAACGCAAGACCATGCATGCAGGCAGGCAAAAAATGATGAAAGACTGTATAAAAATGCATGATGAAAAACTGTATTAAAATGCAGCCCTTAGGCTGAAAATGTCAAAATCAAATGTCACACAAACGGCCTATTCATACATCACACACGTGGAGATTAACAATGCAGAGGTGTCAATCGAAAAAAACCACCGTCACAAAAACCTGGGAAGATCAAGGAAGGACAATGATGGGCAACTGGTTGTAGAGCCATAGTTGGCAAAATAAGGATGGTAGGAAAAATGTTTTACAACGTTGCAGCATTTTCTATCAATATATATAATCATTTTCTATAGACCTATCAGTCTGA
The DNA here is from genome assembly GCA_030068105.1 of Sinentomon sp. SZTP_YWyxl. Lineage (NCBI taxonomy): Eukaryota > Metazoa > Arthropoda > Protura > Sinentomata > Sinentomidae > Sinentomon > Sinentomon sp. SZTP_YWyxl. Next base: position 4,755 of record JASGXE010015485.1, on the reverse strand, counting down.
CAACTGACAAGTTCTTGTTGTAAAATTATGGAGCATTTAATTTTGGAATACATAAAGTATGTGTTAGAATTTACAGCAGCTATTCATCCTGCACAGCATGGTTTTAGGACAGGTTATCCACGTGAAACTCAATTGATTAATTTCACCCAGCGTGTTTCTAATGTCCTGGACTCCGGTGGGCAGCTCGATGCTGTTTTTTTTTTTGGATTTTGAAAAGGCTTTTGACCTTGTGCCACATGCTTTCCTAATCGAAAAAATTGAGAAGCTGAACTTGCATGCACCCATTGTGAATTGGATAACTAATTTCCTTGAAGGGCGGTCGCAGCAAGTGAGAGTAAATAAGTCCTTGTCGGGCAATAGGGGAGTTACCTCTGGTGTACCCCAAGGCAGTGTTTTAGGTCCAGTCCTTTTTTTCCATTTTCATAAGTGATCTCCCCAAGGATCTGAGTTGCCAGGTGTATCTTTTTGTGGATGACTGTGTGATCTCCTATGATATTGGTTGCATTGCTGACTCCTGTTACCTTCAAAGTGACCTTCAAAAATCTCTATTGGTGCAGCAGATGGGGGATGAGACTGAATGTCAACAAGTGTGTTGTGCTTAGTTTTTCTAATGAGATAGCTACTCTTCCAACCGCATATACAATATCTGGTAAAGCTTTGCCTTTTTCTGATGATGTCAAGTACCTTGGTGTCATACCTACCAGCACACTAAATTGGGACAAGCACATTGATATCACAGTTAGTAAAGCAAATTCAGCACTTTTTTTGTTAGGCGCACATTCCAAAAAGCCAGTAAAATAATAAAGGAATTGGTCTACATTTCCCTAGTCAGATCTTTGTTGGAATATGCCTCTACAGTGTGGGATCCCTTCCGGATTAACCAAGTCGAGAAGCTGGAGAGGGTCCAGAGGCGGGCTGCTCGCTTTGTAACTGGTTGTTTTTCACCCCGGGAAAGCGTATCAGCTATGCTCAAGGATTTGGGTTGGGCCCCTCTCGCACTTCGCAGAAGGATTGTGAGGAGTTCAGGCCTTTTTGCAGCACTTAACAACGTGGGAGGTTGGTCTGGTGTGAAGGAGTTTCTTGTCCCGGCAACATATAAAGGTAGGCACGATCATGACTTCAAGTTAGGGGTAGCATGGACACGTAGGGATGTTGGAAAGTTTTCATTTGTGGTCAGGACATCAAATGACTGGAACTCACCACCAGCTGAGGTTTTTGGCACTGGGTGTGACATAAATGTAGACCATTTTAAACGCAACGTCGAACGTTGGCTTTTGCAAATTGATTGAGTGATGCTGAAATTACATTTAGAGTTAAGTTCTTCATTTTTGATTAGTTGATTGGTTGTCATATTGTTATCCAATTAAGTTCTTCAGTTTTGATTAGTTGAGTGGTTGTCATATTGTCATCCTTCTTTTTAAGTGCTAACACATTGCAATTTTATGTTTTCATTCATTGCTATAACTAGAGCCCTCGAAATTTCGCGAAATGAGAATAAGCACGAAAAAAACGAAATGTTATTTTTTCACTTTTTTCAACATTTCTTCGCCGATTATGCCCTTTGGAAGCCAGATAAATCATTATTTTTACAGACAAAAAACGAAATTGAGTTATTAGCACGAAATTCATGTTTTAGAACTAAATTCCACGAATTTGACCCCTTTTCCACTAAAACTCTGTTTTTAAGCAATGTGTTTATGACTTACTGCAGATTTACCCTTTCAGTCATGTCCATGAAGAGACCAGCGAGGTACATGAGATCAGTTGTTGTCTGCTGTAAATTTAATAATTTTGTCCCCCAGGATGCATTCTTAGCTTTTCCAAAGTCAGAGGCAATTGACCTTGCAGCAGAACAATAATAATTGTTTGGTTAATAATAAGAAGTGATATTGAACACAGATCGAACATCTTCAAACCCCTTCAGTCCTCTTATTTCAATGTAGGCATCCATAGGCTAGAGCATGGGACAGGTTTCAGCTTGTGTTGTGAATTGAAAAGAGGAGAAACCCAGCCACTTAAAGAAATTTAATTTTGAAGAATGACGACTATGCTTCTAAATGCCAGCAGACAAAACAATGAAACGTTGGGCGTATCCTACTAAACTTGGACAATCACTTTTTTTTTTGATTACCACCAACATTGCTGCTTTTCCAGTATCCTACTGAACTTGGACAATCACCTTTTTATTTTTGATAACCACCAACAAGTTTGCTGCTTTTCCAGTTTTGATTTGATTTGGAATGTCTATTAAAGTGAAAGACCTGCCATTTTGCATCAGACCCAAACTCGGCAAAATGCGGTTCAGCACCCTGGGATCAATTTGTAACCTAAAAAGGCCGAAAACGAGAAAAAACGAAATTCTACTTTTATTTCAACACTAAAAAACGAAATTTTGAACCTTCAAAACGAAATTGTCAAAAAATAAAAACGAAATTCCATGGGCTCTAGCTATAACCTTACTGATTTGTGCCGGAGATATCTCCAAGCAAATTAATAATTATCTATCTATCTACCTATCAATATGCATTTGATCCTGTCCGTGCATTAACTCCACACAAAGTTAGGGTTCATAAAAGCCTAGAAATGTGGTGAAATTACAAAATATCCAATTTAGAACTGGTGAGTAAATTGGAGATAAAAACTTGCCACTCTCCAATTAGAGCAAAGAATACGTATACATACACCTAATAAGTCTTACATTCCATGGCAACTTAAACTAGACAGAATGAGAGAAGATACATGCAAGCGAACATAAACCATGCAATTTGAATGGTGTTCAATACATACCGCTTCCGTTAAGCCACGTACGAGCTTATGTTTGCAATGAAAGAACAAAGAGATATGGATACAACAACAATTAATGTTTGCTGAGAAATATGGTGCGCCAGAAAAATATTGTGTTGAAGGCCTAAGTGAAGTATGAAGGTATTCTGAGTGAAGTGACATGTCTTGCCTATTTTCTGTAAGACTATGAAGCATAGATTAGGAATATATGGTTAATGCACTGGGACCCGAAAACTCACAAATTCCGCCAGAGGCGCGGCGATCGCATGACACACAAAGTCGGAAGTTTCCGACAACAGAATCAAATGGAGTTTCAAATATCTTCGCTGGAAAATGGCGATATCTCTGCGACAAATGGAATAAAACTTTGCGATCTCATGGAAAAATGTACGCTGAACATCGTCCTGCCTTCAGAATTGATAATTTCGCCAAGGTTTGCCTTCCACTCTCAGGTGGAAGTCAGTACCTACCAACTTTTGCCAGAATCTCGAATTTGGGGGTGACGTTTTCGAGGTGGTCTTCTCTGAGCAAAGGATCTGGGCGCATCCCAGACGTGAGTCCAATAGAGGTCGGAGCCCCCCAGTAATTGGGGTCTGGGGGTAGCGCCCCAGCGGGGTTCCAAGGGGCGGAGTTAATGCCGGGGATCTGGGGGTCGGAGATCCCAGAATAAGATGGCGAAATTTCAGGGTTCATTTTGGGGGCGAAATTGGTGTCCCAGAGGTTTTGTTGGAGGGTGTACGAAACTTCATGCAAGGCGTAGACCCCCCTTGGGGGTCGCCCACAGGGGGGTCTCCCCCGAGGGGGTCTGGAAAACTTTTCGTTGAAGAAAACCTTGTCAGAAAATGTGAAACGACAGAGGGGTTTTGGACAAAAAAATCATGGTCCTCTCAACGTCATGGACAACCCGCATCATTGTGCCAGATTTCTTGCTTTCCACAGCAAACAACTGGAACCGATGGGGCAGAAACGTGTGCGTTCGGACGTTAATTTTCAATTTTTTCTTCATTCCAAAACCAATCAAACAAAGTTGCAATTCGTTTGCTCAGGAAATTCTGTGCACAAAGGTCTGAGAACGAGCGAATCGACGTGGGCATCCCTGCATGCCTCGTTTCTGCGAGGCAATCCACATCATCGTTAAATGTAAACGCAAAAAACAGAACGCTTGAAGTGCGGGACTCCATGGCGCAGTCGGCATCGCACTGGATTAGGATGCAAGAGGTTCTGGGTTCAATACCAGATCGGGGTCGATTTTTTTTTCAGTTTTCGGCAAACAACACCGAAGGGCAACAACAATGGGTGTCTTTTCGCCAACACTGCATGCATGCAGGCTGTACATTTTTCAGGCCATGGTGGAGCGCCGATTTGGCTCCATCACAGGGACTCATTTCAGGTTTCAGCAGGGAGCATGGCCTCAGTGAAGAATCTGGGCGCAGCCCAGACTGGGTAACAGAGCTTGGTGTGGGTCTGAGTGCAGAGCCCTTGGTGTGGGTCTGAGTGAAGAGAGCCCCTCAAAGTTGTAAGGGTTCGTTTTGGGTTTTATTCCAGAAACGAAATGTCACACCTGGGAGAGCCAATCGCACATGCCAGGTTGGAACGAGAATTTTTAAACGTGCGGCCGAATGTTTTTTTTCCTCGAGCCGGAAAACGGACCCATCACTTTCAGCACGGGTCCCAATTGCCCATGGTCCAGTTGGCCCAATGGACGAAACGCCTCAGAGGGATAAACGCCCATGAACTGAACTATGAATGAAAGTGATACGATCATTTGGTGGCATGACGTGTGACAACGGCCCCTTCTCGATTGAAAAAAAATCCGCCCTGTGGCAGTCCATCAGTCGCGGGCCCGTTTTGCAGGCCCCGTGTTCGCTCTCTGGCGAAGAAAAGGTGTCCTCTTTGGAGGAACCCGCAACATTGGCACCAAAATAGACACCAAATTTTTATGTTTTCAGCTCTGAGGTTTCCCTCTTCCGC
>JASGXE010015484.1:0-10471 GCA_030068105.1 Sinentomon sp. SZTP_YWyxl | reverse complement strand
TTAAGTGCGATATTAAGTGATGTTAGTGCGATGTTAAGTGATGTTAAGTAGCGTTAAGTGCATGTTAAGTGATGTTAAGTAGGTAGCGTTAAGTGCATATTAAGTTGCGTGAAGTGATGAAAAGTGATGTGCGTTAAGTGATGTTAAGTGCGTGAAGTGCGATGTTTAGTGATGTTAAGTGCATGTTCAGTTGATGTCGTTCAGTGTTAAGCGTCAACCGTCCGCCAAAGAAGAAAAAACTTGGAAAAAAGTCGGGCATCAGTGATTATCATTAAGCCGTTGAGTGTTGAGCATCAAGCGTCCTGCTAAAGAAGAAAAAAAACTTGGAAAAAAGTCGGGCATCAGTGATTTGTTGAGCGTTAAGTGCGTGTTGAGTGTTTTAGTCGTTTTGTCAAGCGTTAAGTGTCAAGCATATCTGCGAAAGAACAAAAAATTCGGAAAAAATTGGACATCCCTGATTTGTTAAGTGTTAAGTGCGTGTTAAGTGTTTCGAGTCCGCTTCCCGACAAAGTAAACCTTTCAGGTGGAAAGGACGGAGAGGACCCGCGACAATTGGGAGACGGTGCGTCTCGGGTGTTGCATGCGTGAGACCTTGACCTGCAGGACAGACGGCTGTTTTGTTGCAAGGGGGTCGGAAATGGCCGCAGTGGCAAATCTTGTTTTTTCCTGCTGGCTTCTGTTGTTTTTGTTTTTTGCTTTCACCTCAAACCCCGCATCCAGTTATTTTTCGTTGGGGCTTGGCGCCAAGCCACCCAAACATCATAAAAAATCCAATTTCGAAAAATTTTCTCTGGTCCCTTCCCATGATCTTTCCCATATCGCCCTGAAGGATCATGGGTCAATCTCTCTTGGTAGACAGAATTGGATTTTTGGTCGCAGTGCCTTGTCCCTCGCCTTGGGCTCTTGTCTTTTCCAGCTTCTGTTGATTTGTTGTGGAGATGTTGAGCAGAATCCTGGGCCAACTCCCACCCGTATACCAACTTCCAAACCAAAATCGGCAAATGCTGCTGCCGGCAGTTCTAAAAAATCAAAAGTGAACCTTGCTTCCGATTCTGATGATTGGATCATGTGTGATCAGTGTTCACAATGGATACCTTTTGGATCGTCTGGATTGTCTGTGTCCTTTCAGGATGCGGGTGCCCTGCCATATACTTGCAGATTTTGCATCCTCACAGCTGAATTGGCTTGTCTCAGGGCCGAAATCTGCAACCTAAAGGCAGAGATGCTGGAGTTGCGCAGACCAAGGTCACCACAACCACCACCACCACCCTGCCCACTCGAAGCTGATGTCTCCATTCTTAAAGCGCAGGTGTTGGAGCTGAGCAAATCAAAATCACCACCTCCTTCCTCACTTGCTGTTGATTTGCCCGCAGAGAGTTCAGCTGGAAGCAGTCGAAGCGCACCTGTGAGATCTGGTCCTGCCCTCAATATCCAAAAAATGGTGGTCCCTGAAAACCGGACAGCCGGACAGGACTGCCGGACAGGCAGAAAGGACCGCCGGACCGACCCGGACAGGTTAGGTTAGGTTAGATTAGGTTAGGATAGACTATCCTAACCTAATCTAACCTAACCCGTCCGGGTCGGTCCTTTCTGCCTGTCCGGCAGTCTTGTCCGGCTGTCCGGTTTTCAGGGACCACCCGAAAAAACAACTCTTTTTCTCCTCCTGACCCATGCATGCAGGCTGAGCCTGCCCCTGCCCCTGCCACCTCTTCTGTCAGGAAAGGTGATAGGCCAAAGGACGTTGTCTTGTCAATTGGCAGCTCAAATTTAAAATACCTATACCCTTTTCTTGGCAAGGCAGGTGGATGTACAAGATTTACCAGGTGGAGGAAAGGTCTAGATATTCATGGGGTATATCCAATTTTTCAACAAAGCCTGAAAAGTATGGGTGACTGTAACCGCCTCTTGGTCAACTTAGTCATCGGGGAAATTGATATTATTCATGCATCCGTACCCAATGTTCTTTTGTCAGTCACGAGGTTGATAGGTGACTTCAATACAGCTACCTGTCTAGGTTCCCCAGGAATGAACTTCAGCATGAATATTTGCTCAATCCCCCCTAGGCCGCTTGATCCATTCATAAATCAAAAAATTTCCAAGCTGAACGATGCATTGGCCTCCTTTAGCCAGAATCTTGTCAATGTCAACTTTCTGGATCTTCGTCACATCCAATCATCTGCAATCTCCGAGGATGGCTTCCACTATTCTAAAACTGGAGCTCAGAATGTAGCTGCCCAGCTTACTCGATCCATCAATTCTTTTTTAGGTTTTTTTTTTTTTTTTTTTTTATTTTTACTGCCCCCCCAGTTCGTACTCACAAAACGCCAAATCCATGGCAGTGAAGGTGAAAAGGCAGAGCGCAAGTCGAATGTTTGGCCAGAAAAACGACCCCGTCACAGGAAAACCAAAAATGTTTGGACAACAAAATGACCTCGTCGCAGACAAAAACAACAATGGGGAATGAGAATAAAAGAATAGGTAGCCACCAAACCAAGCAAGAATTGATGAAAACGAACCCGAACGGAGTGGTTGAGCAGCAGGAAATTCAGTCTCAAAATTGACCACAGATGACGGCAACAGCCAGTAGGCAATCGATGAGATGTAATAGGATTTTCTTTTTTTTTTTCTGGGTGTTTTATTTTCTTTATTATAATTACAACACATCGTCCATCAAAAAAAAAACAAAAAAAAAAAGATTTTGCACATTTTCCATAACAAACGAGCAAAGGGCACACATTTTCCAAAACAAAAAAAAAACAACAGATGTGCAATGTGAATCAACCAACCTTGCAACGTCCCAGACATCGGCACTCACAGTCCACAGAAACCATGCGACGAGATGACGAGAAATGAAGCATGCATCACATCAAGTTTACATGTACATTCCAGGTAGTTGTACACGTGGTGATGGATCCAAATTTAAATGGCATCAAATGGAGAGCCAATAAAACACACCACATAGAATGTTTAAATTGACATCAAGTACCTAAGTGAAATGCGAGTAGCAATGCGAAGAACATTGCAAGGAGGTTGAAAGAAAAAAAAAGAAAAAATTAATTAGGGACAAAGTAAACAAAAAGAGAGACAATAAGGAAAAATAGCAGCGCCTGCCTATGAACAATGTACAAAGATCCAAAGATCTATTCAATGGCATTCAAGTTCAGACCGGATCGAATTAGGGACAATGAAAAAAAAACATGAGGGCCAGAAAAAACAAAAAATGATGTTGGAATATGTATGGTTCATTTTCCCTAGGCAAAATTCACATGCCATGAATATTGGAAAAGGAAAGAAAAGAATAGAATTCATAAGGTAGGCTGCTAAAAATCATGAACCAACGTACACATATCTACAATGGGGTAGAAGAAAAACACACCTGCCTAACCCTATGATAGCTACCTTGGGGAAAATGGAGATTTCACAGTAGGTACAGATCAAAAAATGTTCAATAAAAGTGGCTACCTTGGGGAAAATGGAGATTTCACAGTACAGATCAAAAAATGTTCAATAAAAGTGGAGAAAAAAAAAAGAAAAAAGATCTAGCAATGAATTTCAAAAGATTACCTATCTGGGCATATACCTAATGGGACACAAACTGACTAGGAGTTACCACCAGCCAGGTCACACCACCTTGTCCCCCCTCAGTACCCCTCTGTTTCAAGGTGAAATCGCACTGAACCGAGGAACTCAGCGATGAGGCCAAGCCAGCGGCAACCCTGCTATTTGTGAACACAACTGGGGGATAAATAATTGGGATGAGGAAAAGGAAATGCAACTGAAACTGACATTTCAGATGTAACATTTTGATAGATGACACCTAGGCCCAAAAGGCGAACGCTTACCTTGGGGAAAATGGAGATTTCACAGTACAGATCAAAAAATGTTCAATAAAAGTGGAGAAAAAAAAAGAAAAAAGATCTAGCAATGAATTTCAAAAGATTCCCTATCTGGACAGATACCTAATGGGACACAAACTGACTAGGAGCTACCACCAGCCAGGTCACACCACCTGACGGCAGAATCGTCATTGACGATTCTGCCGCCTTTAGTCCAACCTAATGACCCGAATGTTGACATTGACACCATCATATGCAGCAGTGGTGCTGATGGAAATGGGCCGGAGGGATCTACTTACCGCTTCGGCGCGAGAACCTCTGGCCCATTTCCTGATGAACCACCTGTTGAAGTTAACCAGATGGGGCCTAAGTCTCCTTCTCATGGACTTAGAGTGAACATTATTCGCAACAGTGTTTCTCCTCCTGATAGGCTCAGTATAAAATTCACCCTTTCATTGTTAGGTACTTTTTAATTCTCGTAGCCTCCTTCCTAAGCGTTATGCATTGCGGCCCATTCTCGATTCTATCGATGCTGATTGTGTGGCTGTCACAGAGACTTGGCTCGATGAATCATGCACAGAAAATGACATTTTCCCCCAAAATTATATAGTTTTTCGTAGAGATCCTTGAGAACTGGTGGAGGGGTACTCCTGGGAGTGAAACATTCCCTGCAGCCCAAGCTTGTTTACAGCAGTGAAGCATTTGAATTTATTGTAGTTTCTCTTGGATTTTCTTACCCTCCCGCCTTTCTTTTGCTGCTGTATAGACCTCCCAGCGAGTCCGTAAACTGCTTCACTGCAATTTATTTAGAGTTCCTGGCAGCAATCACTCCATGCCTGCAGTCACATCCACTTGGTTGTAGCTCGCCGATTTTCATCATGGGTGACTTCAACCTCAATGTCCTGCCTTGTCCAGCAGACTGTGTTTATCCAGAAGGATTGCAACGCCTATGTGACAGGTTTTCTTTGAGCCAGGCTGTGAACATTGTCACTAGACCCACTGACATGCTTGAGCCGAATGTTGGAACAGCTATTGATCTTATTTTTCACTGTCCACAGTCAACAGCAATGTCAATCAAATCCTTTATAGGCATGAGTGACCACTTTATGATAAGTGCTGTTTCCAGGTTGATTGTTGTGCACCTCCCCCTCTCCCTTCCCTCCCACCAAAGTGACCTTGGCCGCACATATCTTTTTGACAAATATGACAGGGATGCTGTCGATAGATTACTTGACTTTGCTCTACTTGACTTCTGTAATCTTGACCCCATAGTTGACCAGCTCTGGACTGAATTCAAGACAGTTTGCACTTTGACCATTGATCACTTTATTCCTAGGCGGGATCCAATTAAAATTAGAAATCTGTCCTTCCCACCTTGGTTTAATGCCAGTCTTTGCCAAAAATACTTCAAAATGTTAAACCTTTTTTCTTCCTGCTCCTCAAACCAGAATCTATTCCCTCTTTATGCTGCTGCTTTAAAGGATTACCAAAACAATCTGAATTTCATTGAGGCACGCTTTGTTCAGAAACTTGCAATCAATGATGTCATCACATCAAAGCAGTTTTGGAAGTTCCACAATAGCAAAACTTCCAGTCAAGGTCCCTCTGGTGCCAATGCTGGGTCGAGTACCTAGCTGTTTTGCTTTGGCTCTGAAGAGCTATCTCAACCCAAAGATTCCTGCTGCATCCACTGTCACCCACAACCGAGTTCAAGCTTTTCTCCGTGATGCTGATTTGATTTCCCTGGAAGCGGTGGTTAAAGCGATCAAAACATCAAAGAACTCCACTTTCAATGTCATTGATTCCATACCTATGGCATTCCTTAAAAACCACTGCGACAAACTAAAAACTTTCCTTTTTGTGCTTTTCTCAGTATCCTTGGCCCAAAATGTAATCCCAAATGATTGGAAAATGAGTATCGTGATACCACTAGCTAAAGGTGGCCAGCCTCTTTCCACTACCTCCTTCCGACCAATAAGTCTTATCAGCTCTTCAGCTAAACTTATGGAAAAGATGGTAGCCGGCTATTTATATCGGTTGCTAGAGGGTCAAAAATTCTTCTCTCAGCATCAGCACGGTTTCCGCAGCAAGTTCTCTTGCGAATCCCAACTGACCAGTTTTGTGCATGACATCGCCACTGCTCTCGGAAAGTCCAGTCAGTCTGATGCAATTTTCATTGACCTGGTTAAGGCATTTGACAAAGTCTCAATACCTATTCTTCTCTCTAAGCTATCTAGGCTGAGAATTCCTGAAAATCTTTTCCTGTGGCTCTCAAATTTTATCTCTGACAGGCAGTTCCAGGTTCTCGTTTGCAACGATCTGTCAGATGCCCACCCACTCACTAGTGGCATTCCTCAAGGCTCAGTGTGTGGCCCTCTCCTCTTTCTCATTTATATTAATGACATTGCAGATAATATCATCTCCAACATCAGGTTGTTTGCAGATGATATAGTCCTCTACAGAGTTATCAGGTCTCCAGATGATTCCAAGGCCCTCCAGGATGACCTAGATTCCATAGTCAAATGGTGTGATGAGAATCAAATGAGTATAAATGTCGCAAAGACATCTGTTATGTCATTTGCTTCATCTACACATCCCTCCATCTCAGATTATTCCATTGGTCCCTCTGTGTTCTTTCGCCCAGACATTTTTTTTTTTTTTTTTTTTTATGAATGTCAAATACCTTGGCATTCATTTCAGTCCTGCCCTGTACTGGGGACCTCATATAAGTGACATCACTGCAGTGTGTGTGTGGACTGACCAGGCGGAATGGAGGAGGCTGGATCGTTCCCTTGGAATGGACTGATTTGGTAGAAGGGAAGTTGTTCTTTTTGTTTTGTTTTTATCATTTATGCCTATGTCGGTTGTTTCTTCTTCTTAAGGTCTGGCGAAAAGAAGCCGTAAACCATACTTGAGTCTTGACATAGGAACTGGCAAGTAAACAGGTGGATTGAGTGGAGTGAAACTTCTTCAACTTCTTCTCCTTGACTAACCAATGGGAAACGTGCATTGACCCTCTCCTCCAAACCTTGAAGTTATTTCTGAAAACTCACTTGCCTCACCTCCATTCTATTCCTCGCATCATCTCCAGCATCTCCTTCAATGATGTCAGGTACTGCACCACTTTCTTGACCATCATTCTGCTGACCACTGGTTCCTGCTCTGCTTCCAACATTTTCTCTCTTTCTCTCAACACGTCTACTCTCTTTTCCACTACTTTCCATATCTTCTTCCCACAGGTCCGTATCCACGAATTGACCCTTTCGCTTAGTTCTGCTTTGGGTCCTGTCACGGTCGCCAATTGCAACGTACGGGAATCCCTTATATTCCAGCTCCAGTTAAAAGAATCCGATGTCGCGATTTCTTTCTTTAATTTTGCCTTGCTCGAAAGAATTCCCTCAGATAACCTTCACAGGGAATTTATCAACAGGATGAACTGGTAAATCAGCTAATTCAATTCTGTGTACTTCCACCAAGACGAGATATCACGACACAAACACTTATTTACGGATAATTGACTACCAATATTCCCAAATTAGTCCTCTGTCAAACAGTCTTCATGAACCAAGCTCTGAGAAATACCTTCCATCATAAAAACATGAACACTCTCATCTCAAGAGAAGAAAACCTGATTTATAGGCTCTTGGCCTTTTCAAACTTTTATTTGGGTGCTTAAACAATCTTTAGTGCCAACAAGAATAAACTTTAAACTTCCAACAACGAAGGTAGACTCTCGAATAAAAATAACGACATGAAAACCCCCCACACTCATACCACACTCAACAGACAAAAACAAATGAAAAACAGATTAAAATCAAAGAAATGACAAAAGGCCGGCTTAATTCCCCATATCACAGATTATCCTACACCCCTGGTGCACCTCTTAATTACCTGCGCTTTGGCACAATCTACACACCTAGCTTATCTACTGGCCAGATTAACTAGCGAGGGAAAGCGGGCAACTTCATCACTGGGAATCATGTAGCTGTCTGTAGATTTCATATTGCCACAACAGGCAACCAGGTCACAACCAATCGACCATCACTTTCAACTTTGCTCAATTGACTATCAATCAGATTTTGGCACATCAACAGTTCATGACTAGAATGATTTTGGTGTCATCCATCAACTCATCAAGTGATCAGAGAGCACCCAGAACTTGCTCTCACAACCAGTGGATCAAATCAATTGGCTTATCCATTAAATTCAGCTTACTTGCAGTTGAAAGTTCATCAGGCAGCCATCTTGGAAATGAAGACAGCCCAAACTGTCACATGAAGAAGTGAATTATCAATCACAATTGAAGTAGATTTAGCCATAACTAGGCCTATCAGCTCACTATCAGTTCCAAAACAATTGGCTAACAGCAGAAAGTTGAAACATCTAACAGAAAATTCAAACAGGAACTTCTCAAAGCCATGGAAGAAATTCAGCAGCTCCACCAAACATGGCCGCTTCCAACAACAGCTGACAGAAAAAAGCCCAGCTTCCAGAAAAAGAGAGCACCAGCAAACTTTTTAGTTCCGGTTTTCTCCACCAGGCGGCAGTCCAGTACAAGTCAATTGACTTTTATTTTTCAAGACTCCTTTCCAAAACCTTTTGTTTTGCAGATCTCTCACAGACTTCTCCTCAATATTTGAAACATCTTTTCTGATTTTTTCCTGAATTGCAGCATCAAAGATTTTTAGTGAAAGCTGAAGATTTAATTCTGAATTTATTTTTTGTGAAAGTGAACCTGAAGATAAAAAGTCAATGACTGCAATCAGCTGACAAAATGGAAAAACACCACAGGTGAGTCCTTGCAATTCATCGACGCCCAGAGGTTTCAGAGATCACATTGTCTCAAGGAAAGGACAACTGCGGGACAACCCCCCAAAAACTGCGGGACAACCTATCTACGGTCTTATCCTCCAATAACTTCTCAATTAGACGACTTCAAAGAGGGAGTATTCTCGTTTCAGTCAACTCCGTTGAATTGAGGGATAAACTCTCCAAAGTAAAAACTCTTCTGGGAATTCCGGTGGAGGTCACACCGCCTCGCATTTCTTGTCAAGTGCAAGGCGTCATCAGAGGCGTTCCGGCAGAGATGTCTGATGCTGAAATTCTGGATGCCCTGCAAAATCAACGGGTTGTCAGAGCTCGACGCATGTCGGGGGGGACCATACATCTCTCATTTCAAGGAAACACGCTTCCGAAGAGCGTGCATATATGGTCAAAACACACCGTTCAACAGTACAGGGAGCCTGCAAAGATCTGTCACAAATGTCTCCGATTCTACCACACTGCGGCTGAGTGCAAATCCAGGGAGATATGCGCCTACTGTGCAGTGGTGGGACACAACAACGAAACTTGCACAGCCAAGGATCCGCTCTGTGTTAACTGCAGAGGCCGTCACCCTGCCTTCTTCCCGGGCTGTCCCAAGAGAAGGGAAGCCACCCAGATTAAAGACTTGGCCATGAAGACCGGCAAGGGCATTGGGTCAGCCGCCAAACAATTTGCCAAACAACCCAGTGTAGAGGCGCAACCACATACAGTTCTCCAAACGCCTGCTGTTTCTCAACCCGCCAACCACCAGGAAAGCAGGGAAGGTACTGCATCACAGCCGGCTAGGGCTGAAAGAAATTGGAAGAAACACCCCAACGCCCCCATGACCAATCCATCGATGGGAACAGATGCCCCATCCGCACAACAACCAAAACAAGGCAAGAAACAATCCGGAGCATTCCGTGAACAAAACCAGCCCATGAGGAATACATCCGGATCACCAAAACCCAGCCGAAACAAGTCGAGAGCAGCTAAGAGGGTAACCAATAAGGAGACAATTCAATCCTCAACCGTCCCCACTCATCTGAAGGATGGACGGTTCGAGGACAGACAAAACAGCAACGCAAAACCCAGAGATGCTCAACCCAAATCACAAGAACAGGTTCCAGATGCCGCGGGCATGGACAACCAACAGATTCATGGATGTCCCGATGTCATGGGCACGAACAGCCAACGGCAAGAACCACCTTCGTCGAAAGAAGCGACGGACCGCACGATAACTATATCAACCTCCGTGCTGGCCAACATAGTGCAGTCGATAGTCCACGCTCTAGCGCCACCAGAAGCAGTGGAAGAAAAGACCCTCCAAATACTGACATCTTTGGATGGTCTTTTCCACCTGGGACTTGCCCAAGCCCCAAAGATTGCTGACCCTGCGGCTACAGCATGGCTGTAAACCCCCTTCCAGCCATCAAAACCCCGCCACAACGTTTCACAGCTGTCCAATGGAATGCAAGATCCCTTGCATTACACGGTGGTGAGATGCTCCAATTCTTAGAAGCGGAAGGAGTTCATCTAGTCCTGCTATCCGAAGCGCCAATGCTGGGGGATATGCCTTCGACAATTGGTGCATACAACTATTACCGCTCCCCAGGAAATACAAAGAAAGGTGCAGCTCTACTGATAAGGAAGGATGTGCCTCACTCATGTATCTCCCTTCCCGAAACAGCTGACCTCAGAACTGGTAAAGCTGATTTTATTGGTGCCAGAATCAGGGCGGGAAAAGAACTGATTACAGTGGTGTCGTACTATGGTCATCTGGGAACTGTAAGTGAAGTGAAAGCTCTCAAGACAGCTATCCAAGGCTTGCG
>JASGXE010015483.1:0-11441 GCA_030068105.1 Sinentomon sp. SZTP_YWyxl | reverse complement strand
TTAACATTTCAAATGTTGTGTTCCACTTCACCTATAAGGTCAATAATTTATGGCGTGATCATGACCAGAGCTTTTAGTCTCTGGAGCAAGGCTGGGCCTTGTAGAATATGACGTGCGTTAACAGCTGCAGTGAAAACCTGAAATGATCTCATTTTGGTGAGTTCATTTCCTTTTGGCATCTGTTTTTGGGATTCCTGTTCAAATCTTCGATTTGGCCAGCGCACTGTGCTCGAGAGTGTGTCTGTCGTCGTTTCGCTGTAATCATGCTCTTGAAAACTTTGAAAACACCGGAACTGCTTCGCCGGAACAATTTTCTTTCGTTATCTGAGTTTCTTTTCAGTGGGAAAATTCAGACAATTTGTTTTCTGAGTTTGTTTGCAGTCGAGTAAATGAGAAAAATTCCGTGAAATATATTCGGACTGCATCAAAGCTTTCTTGGTTCGTCAAGTTTTGAAACGGGTCACAAATTTTAAAGATCAGGTTTTTTTTATGCTGAAACTCAGCTTTTAAGTGAACACAACTATGCTTCGAATGCTTGAGTTTGTAAAGCACAATTTTGAGAGACAGAGAGAAAAATGAATGCAAAAAACCGGAAGTTAGGTAATGTGTTTTTATTGCACAAACGAATTTGGAGGAGCGATTATTTTTCGACGTTTCTTTCGTTAAAATGGCAAATTTGGAGTGTCCAACAAGAGTTTTGCATTTCCTGCAAGGGTCATTGATGCTGCTGTTGTCTCCTCACCTCCGGCGCATGGCCATCAACACACTCTCATAAGCCATATGTATGGAACAACCACTTCTCAGAAGTCTGGCTGAATAGTTTGAATTTTATGTTTGCTGGGTTAGGGCAACACAACTGCAGCAAACAATGCGCTGTTTATTTTGCTTCAATGTTTTTGTCCTTGTCATCATTATGCTCAAATGATTCACTGCGTTTGTTTGATCAACTTTGTGAATGAAAGCACGCGATTCCGAATTTTGAATGCCACGCGACCGGTATTTCGGTCGGTCGTTTTCCGAGAATCGACACGGTTCGCTGCATTCCGTTGCGCCTGACTTTTCTCTCCGAGTGGTTCCTGTTGTGTGTCTGTGTACCTGTTTCTTGCGAGGGATGGAATCTTCTCAGGGTCTTTCGCTTGTGACAACACAGCTTCTGGTAAGGTCTTCGCATAGAAATTGAGGAAATAATGGACAATTGTTTTCCAATCAAGCATTGGCGGCGGACACTTCAAATCCTGTCAGAGCGCTATGAGAAAAATGCGTTATTCAAAACCTTGGTCGTTCGAAACTTGTTGCTGAGTCGAAAAATGATCTTTTGTTCGTGTCAATTCAATTTTTTGTGCGGCAGAGGCCAAAATGGAGTTTTTAAAAGAGCTTCGAGTCAGAAAAGTGCAATTAAGCGCTAGATTTTCACCATGCGTTCAAGAATTTGCCAGTTGAACACAGGCTTTCCTCAAGAGCAAAAAATATTGGTTGTGAATAGCTCTTTGAGCTTTGACCGACTGATGCCGCTGATGATCATTATTTTATTTGAAGACTTGGGCTGGAATTTCGGCTTCCTGTTTGCATTGTACCTGATAAATCTCCAGCCACCAGGACCCAGCCGCCAGGACCAAGCGGAAACGTCCAATCAATTTCAATTTTTGAATCAATTTCAAACGTCCAGTCAATACACTCCGTCCCCTCAAGGCTCAATTCCATTGTCGAAACAGTCTTTCATTAGAATGCGCGAAGCTTCACATGCGCAGGGTGTTCAGAAAGTGACTTTTCCGATGGCCTTGTTCTGAAAACGCTGTGTTCATGTAATTTCTTTGATATCCGCTGCCGGGTATCTGTGGTAATTTTCAACATTCAGCATTGATTCCGCTCTGTGCAACCAACATGATAAAACCATTAAGATAAACTGGCCCAAAAAGGTGCCAAAATGACCTGTTTTCCCAAAGAAATCATATTGGCAAAACATGAACACAGCGTATGATGGGAAGTTACTTTCCGAACATATTGTTACTGTAGGGTGGACCTGCTCAACAAAGATAAAAAAAATTTAATTTCTGTTTTCTAGTACGAGAAATTCATGGTTGCAGAAACGAGGCGATGCAAAGAGCTGCAGGCGCACTGTGATGGAAACGCCTTTGTGTAAATTGCAGTGAGGGGACAGTTTATGTATTGGTTACAACCGCATTCATTGTTCAATGTTTTTTTTTGTTCCTCAAAAGTGTGGTATAAAATCATGTTTAACCACGTGTGGCTGTAACAAAGTCTTTTTGGACATTTGTCGAAGTCCAATTCCAAATTGATTTCAGGCGGGCGCTAAAGACACACTCGGAAGGAATAGGCTCCCACTCATTTATTGTCTCTGTCGTTGCTTTTCAGGTGCTAACCATCTTCCTCTTCGTCGATTGCAGAGCTGCAGAGATAGTAAGTTTTGACCAAAGACGTCATAAAATTGCGCATTTTCGGAAACAGTTTCTTGGTAAGTTTGTTTGAAAAGATGTCACTGTGAAATCTGTGAAATGGGCTTTTGGGACAAAATTGAGTTTGTGCGAAGACGGCACTGAAAATGCGATCTGTATGTTTTCTTGAAAAAATTGATAAGTTTTGTTTCAGACCTTCGAATACCACGTGAAGCAAAGGCGATCTCACAGGCGATTTCGATTAGGGTCTGGATCCCGCCCCGTAGTTTTAAACAACTCCGAGTGTATCTGACCTCACTCCGAATGCAGAAAAATTCTTAAATAGCGCGCTCTTCAACTCCTGCTGTTGGTTTTTCAACGCCGCCCCCTGTGTATGAAAGCCTTCGATTTAAAAAGCCTGGGGTCGCCTGGCCAAATAAAATACGCTGTATTTCTTGGAAATTTTCAGAGGGGACAGAATTCCAAAATTTCGTGTGTTCGCATGTTCGCAGATGTCTTGTTTGGGTTTCATGGCTGTACAAGTGAAGCTGTAATATCCAACTATGCATTACGAAAGATGAGGCTCTTGTTAAAAAGGAGTGAATTTTTCTTGTTCCAGCGCTGCAAGGCTGATATGTTTAATTTGGATTTGTCACATTTACCAACGGAGATAAGCGAAAAGTTAACGAAGTGCAACGAAACTCATCCAGGTTGGTCCAAAACGGGGTAAGATGTTAAAAAGCACGCATGTACTTCTGTACCAGAAAGTGCTCTGGAGATGGTCGCATGTTTACCTACTCCGAGAAACGCTTCATTCCATTATATTCCATGGAAATACGAGCGAAAGTGAATTTCGCTTTTGCAGTTTAGAACGTTTTGAATTCAAATTGCTCACATTTTCATGCGCCAGGTGCACATTTAAAAAGCCGATAGTGCTACATTTCATGATATTCGTGGGTTGGAAAAATTGCTGCGCATAGGTAGGCCCAACTCCAAAAATTTTGTCCTTGAAGATGAACTAAGATATCGTTGAAAACCAAATTTCCAATAAATCTACCAAATTTTGTCATCAGATACATAATCGTGGCGGGTTTTATCTTCGCATACGTGTTTTCGTGTTGCCTCCGAAACTTCCACTTTCATTTTATTCATAAAAATAGAAGCGCCACATTGCAACCAAGCTTTCTTGAAGTGTCAGATTTTGACCCCGCAGATTTTGACCTGCAAAAAGGGTATATAATATCTGCAAGATATGGAGTTTTTGCGGCGGTCAGAAATATTTTGAATGAGATTAAACACGCCGAAAAAACATTTTCCTTTGAATTGGTCCAACATAGTGCGCATCAGTTGACATGGCAATAGTAGGCGATACTTTCCTCCGGTAGAGCATTGCAAGTGGCAAGATTCAATTTCAAGATTCGATTCACAAGCTGATCCGGAAGATTCAATTCACCATTTTCAAAATTGTCATCATATCATTGAGGTAACAACTTTTGAGGTGTACCTTTTCTGTATCGTGGTGTTTGTTCGCACTTGTATTTGTCGTGGGGATCATGTAGATGTCGTGGGGATGAAGTAAATGTAAATCTGATTTGGTCAGACGATAAAAAAGTGTGACACAAAACATTTGACCATTCTGGCGCGGCTTCGCCCATGCCCATTCCGGAAAGTTTTGGCCAAAACCCTCCTTCTTATTGAATGGCTCATACTCACCGCTAATTTACCGTTCGTTTCTTATGTTTTTTTTTTGTTTCAGCGACCGATGGCCAGCTAACGGGAGTAAGTCGTTTGGTGGTGGATTTTGCAAAGTCCTTTTGAAAAGTTTCTGATGCCTTCGGGCGAAAATGTGCTTTCCTCTGATTCAGGCATATTATTAGGTGGCCCACATTTTAAGGTTTTCATACCATCTGAAAAGTTGCATTGTAATAATTGAGTCTTGGTTGAACCACAATATTGATAAAGACCGAAGAAAATGCCCTACACAAACTGGGTTGAAGAATGTCTTCTTCAGCTAACCCAACTTTACCTGCTGCTCTTTCTGCTGCAACCGCGCCTGCTACTGTCTGGTATCCACCGTATACCTGTATACCACCGTATACATGTATACCATCCACCGTATACCGTATATATCCACCGTATACACCGTATTTTGTATATTGTCAGGGTGATTCACGTAAGGTTCATCATCATCATCATCATCAACCGCCATCTGAGCTGACAGCCACACGGCCGGTGGGCGGTGGCTCGGCGAGGAGGGCCACTCTGGCTGACAGCCATTGCCTCAACCATTTTACCTCAACCATTTTACCTCAACCATTTTACCTCAAACATTTTGCCTCAACCATTTTACCTCAACCTGTCGGCCATTGTCCGACTCTCAACACAATAACATTAACATAACACTCACAACTTGTGACACACGCACAACTTTTGACACACTCTCTGCCACCAAGTGCAGAAAACTTTAGGTTCCTCAAAATTGAATTGCAAAATTCTCAAAATTGCAGAATTCTCAAAAAAAAAAAGAATCCTCAAAATCTGCAGAAATCCCCGTCGGATATTGTTGCTGCGGAAACTGTTTTTCTCGCATTCAACAGAATTCTTTGAAAATTCCAATCAATTGTGTCCTCGTCTACCCCTTTTTCTCAAAGCGCGAAGGGTATAAAATAATTAACCCGCCCCAGCAGAAAACATGGGGTGCGCTGGGGGGAGATCCTCACGAGTGGCTTCGCACCGGAAGGCTCTTAACTTCGCAATTTGAAACAATCATCGAGGAGAAACCGTTGCGTAGACAAGGAGCAAGCTACCCTATAAGTGGAGTGAAGGGTTTCAACTCTCACGCGAAATTTTTCACCACCTCCGCTTTTTTATCATCTGATTGACATTTAGGCCGCGTTTCCACAGGCGTTTTTAAATCGTGGCGGGTCGCCGCGACCCGCCAATGCGGGTCCAAATCAATGCTTTTCAAATGAGTGTGTTTCCTCAGGCATTTTTCCGGCGTGGCGATTTTTCTGTCGTCGTGAGTCGTCGCTTCCCCTCGGCGACTCGTCGCGACCAGTGATTCGAATTGTCGTCGAGAGTGGACAGCATTGCATTGAAGTGAATATGGAAATCGCCAGTTGCTGTTTCCACAGGCGGAAAACATCGCTGAATTTTTGTTGTCCATACACGCGTGCACTTGGTACCCACGGAGTTTGTTTGCATGGAGTGTGCAGTGTGCAACAGATCTGTACGGGTTGTTGCTGTTCCTCAGTGTTTTCCTCTTGTCATAACGTTCAAAAGAAATGCGTTAAAACGTTAATGCTTTTTTCAAACGTTATGCTCTTGTTGGAGATTGCATTTCGCAATGACTTTGGTGTTTTGTCCTCTTGTGCCTTGGTTTCGGAAAAACACAAATTTTTGGATCATTTGTTTTTCGCTTTAAACAGGTGTTTTGGAATATTTTTCTCGCACAGTTGATGATGAAACCTGTTGTTTTTTCTTTTCTGAAACCTGTTGCCGAGGTGCGAAAATCACCTGGAGCAGTAACAACCTCCGACCAGAATTTCTGGAAATAAAGCAATCCAGTATTGTGGAACCTTCCGTTAATCACTCTGTGTCGTGAATGGTGAAAATAATTTATTTATCTATATTTATTTGATTTATTCTTATTACCTAATTGGTGAATATGAAAAAAGTGCACATTCGCGCAGCTCGATCTAAACCATCGCACTCAAAGAACGGCAGCAAGAAAACTTTCAAAACTCGCAGCTCATTCTTCATCCGAGCAGTCATGGACTGAAAATAACCGCCGTTGATTAGATACAGGGATAGAATGTTGGACTTCAAGGCGAGCTGTCCCTTCGGAGTGCGACCCTGCTCGGTGGGCCCCTTTTTCTTTAAATGAATCAAACTTAACCCTGACCCGTCACCCTTAATTGCTATTGCTTGTCATCAAGTGATTAATTGATGTCCGGCGTCCGCCCATTGCTTGTTTATTATTATTGTTTATTATTGTTTATTATAAAAGACATCCACAAAATGTTTGGGTGGAAGATAAAATGCATGAGTTAGGATCAGCTTGTTGTCAACCTGCTTCCTGATATCCGCCTTATAAAGGCTCGAAAACATCACGAGGTTCGCAAACCACTGGAATGTAGCTCCTGGTTGCCAAGTTCAAACTTTTATTCTGTCGTGCACAAATTGTTTTGTTATACAGTTTAAATAAAAATTAACACTTCAGATGTCCACCAGGTTTGATCGTAAGGTTTCAACCAGATTTTTTTGCTCCGCATTCATTGGCAGGCAGCGCCTTCGAGGCTTTAACGTGAAGCGAAATGTGTGTTTGAATTGCGGCAAGGTCAGCGGTAGATAGCAACCTGTTGACCGCTTCTCGTGCCGGCGTTTGACCTGAAGGCGAAGGCTGGCCGCCTTGTTCAGAATTACTGAATAATCGCGCCCGCCGACAAGGCCTTCGTTGCCTCGTTCGCCAGGTCGCATACACGGTGTGCCGACTGCTTGCTTGCGTGGTTGAACGTGTTTTTGGCACAGGTTTTGGTCCAGGACAGATTCACAGTGGTTTCAGTAAAGCCACACCCAGCTTATCCAGAAAATTAACGTTTGGGCTGCATTTTAATGACTCAGTCATCGGCCAGTTTTTTATTGAAGGGAACTTCAATGGAGAAAGGTACTTCCAGTTACTCCAGGAGGAAGTTTTCCCAAGAGTGCACCACCAGATAACAGCCAATGATTGTTTCCTTCAACATGATGGCGCACCTGCCCACTTCAGTGTCCTCGCCCGCAACTACCTCAAAGAGCAACTTCCAGGCATGTGATTTGGGGGTGGAGGGCCTATAAGTAGTGTCCTCCGAGGTCACCAGACCTGTCCCCATATGGGGACACCTGAAATCCAACGTGTACGAGTAGGTACCAACAAGGCTTTCCAAAATGCCGAAGGTGCAAGGTGCACAAAAGGTCGTTGATTTTAGAGAGGAATGGCCATTACGGCATGCGATTTATGAATTGTCGCGACGTCTGATTACAATGACCAAATTTGATGCACAGCTATAAGCGCGTACCGTGCCACGCACGGAATGATTTAGGCATCGAAAGAAATTGTTTTGGGATCCGCAATTAAAAACAACTATGACTAATGGAAAAATTGAAAAACATAAAAAATAAAATAACTCATAACAAATAAAATGAAAAGTGAAAAAAAGAAAAAACTTGAATGACCTGAGGGAATCCCTCGCGAGTCTGATCCTCATCAATTGCGTTTCGCTTCTTCAGAAGCAAAGAAAAATTAATGATCAAACTTACCGTTCAAAATCTGGAATTTCATGCACCCTGTCCATTTTCAAACGCAGAAAAGCGGACTTGAAAATTTGTCCTCTTCTTTCGGGCTTCACAGCGCGCAAAAAAATGCCAGTCGATGTGCTGAAATTAATTACGGATGCTTTACACTCGTAATGATAATTTTTACCAAAATTGACCTCGTCTCCTTGCCACTGTTTATACAGCGTCCGGCACCTAAGTCTGGACATAGCCCTCACTGGATAACACAAAAATGTGTTTATTTTTGCGTCATTTTTGTATGATATTCCACATGCTGCTGATAACGAAATGCTGTGGCTGCCAAATGGATCAGCAAAGGCTGCTGTACACTGATTTCATTTCTGCTCATTGTATCAGTCGGGCTTGGCCAAATTTATAGCTTTGGCCCAAGTCACATTCCTCGCAAGAGCGCAACGGCGGCTAATCTGCATTCCTTTTATTGCTTTGAATTTATTTCATGAGCTTTACATGCACTTGTCGCCGAAGGAAACTGCCAACCTTTGGAACGCAGCGCAAATTAAATAAAAGTTGGCGTTCAGGATTTCCTGGGAGTGGCCGGTCTGGTTCGAATGTCCGAAGATGACGTTAGTAAAGCACTGTCTGGAGGTCAGCTCAAAAGGCCCGCACACACGATAAAATTAGTGTGTCATGCTAATTTGTCATGCTAATTTTTCACACTAATTTGTCAGCAAGCGGATGGGCATTTAACGTGCTATTTAATTTGGCAAATTTCGGTTGCACGTTTGAGATTGACATGAAATGCGGTCCGATTTGGATTCCTCCAGTCGTAAGACCGGCCCCGTCAATCGTTCAAATTCTCGTGGCGTGGCCGCTGACGATCAAATTTGTCACAAGCCATGATTTTACAGCTCCGTTTTCTGGCTCTGCCAGAAAACCATCCTGCAAATTTGAGCATGCTAATTTGACGGTAAACTGCACATTAACGATCAAATTAGTGTGTCATGCAAATTTGTCATGCTAATTTGTCATGTGATTTCCGTCCAGCCACCCATTGAACATAACATTGCGACGAATGTCAGCGCTGACTCGCGTGTGCAGCCGCCTTTGCTTGGCCGACGCAATCATTGTTTATCATGCTACCTGTTGAATAAAAATTTATTTTTGATAAGCTCCATAATTGCGGGCAAAAAACACAGCAGCATGTCCAGACTTAGGTGCCGGACGCTGTATTTAAAAATTCACCACTTTACATGTGTTTCTGAAATTGTTGGTCATACTTCGTTTTCCGCATCGCGGTGCCATTCTGAACAAAAAATGTAGAGAGACTTTTTGTCGTATGATGACTTATGGGGGTACTCATTGAAAAAACAAAAAACATGGGACAACACACTGCAATTCATGACATCACATTGAGGTCACTAAAGAGCACCTAAGAAACAAATTGAAGAACTAAAGCCAATGCCAAACAATACAGGGATGGTGGAGAATGCATTCTCTGCCATCCCTGCGTGTAATGTTTAGCATTGACCTTGGCAATTTGTTTTCCGGGTGATTTTTAGTGACCTCAAGGTGATGTAGTGAATTGCAGTGTGTGGTCCCATGTTTTTTTCGGTGAGGACGCCCAAAAGTCATCGGACGAAAAAAATCACTCTAAAGTTTTTGTTCAGAATGCTACCACAATGCGGAAAACGAAGTATGGCCAATTATTTCAGAAACATTTCTTTGTTCGTTCTTAAAATATCTTTTATTTCCTTTAACTATGCAGCTTTATGTGAAGTGTTTCAGCGAAGCATTCGGGTGGGTAAGTTTTGGAATCAAGTTCCGAAGGCCTGTTTACAAAGTCAACTGTGCTGAACTCACTGGGTGAAGTTCTCTGTCCGGCTTGCCGTCACTGAAGCTATAGATAACTCAACCTTGGATCTATCCATGTCTTTTCGTTTTCTTATTGTGGGACCTTTCCGAATCTTCCTTAGGCTATGCACGAGCAAGGTAACAATTCGTTGTTTGAAATTGTTGAGATCTGGGCATGTCTTTGGAATTGCCTGCCGTGATTGAGATTTTTTGAATTTCAGGAAGGCTATAGCAACATGCGCACATGCTTTTGATGAACGCGCCTGTAAATTTTCCTCCAAAGCAATAATACACATATTTGGTGTTTCCATGTGCCGACTTTTGACAAAGCCCGAAGACGCCGTTGTACATTTGAAGCGGTTAAAATGCTCTGGGCAGGATATTCAATTTTTCCGAACGGACCATTTGCCATTGGCTGAGTGAGTGAGGGTGACAAATGTTGCAAGGCCATACATTCCTCTCATCAGACGCTTTTCGGCGAGCTGAGGCCACCGGCCACCACAGGTCAGAAGGCATCACATTTTATGCGTGACCTGTCCAAGAATGCGAAAATGGTCCGCCATGCTCCAATTTCGAAAGCTACCTACGACCTTTTGGGACATCGGAAGCATTCTTTGGGAGATGTAATCATTGGGCTTTCTCGTCTGTTTTTGTTCGGAATTGCACAAAAGTGGAGTGTTTATGCAATTATATTTCCGCAGCGCATGTTTTTCCACAGGAACAGTCACGGATCATTGGTCTTTCCGAGGGATGCTTGAGAGAAAATGACCACGAGCACGTCATCGGTGCAAATCTGAAACTTTGCGTTCGAAAAGCAGCACAAATCAACGCAAACAACATCAAAAAATACCTGTTTGTTGTTCGGCGCATCCCATGAACTTCATTACTGTTTCAAAGAAAATTTACAAGGAAACCAGTCAGCTTTGATGCCTAAAAGCAAACATATGGCACAAAGTTTTGAAGATCGCAATGCAGACTTGCAGAAGTTTACATGCGAACACCTGGCAAGGGTTTAGCGTGTTGGCGGTGTTCAATGCGCGGAGCAAACAAGAACAAGTGTTAGATTTTCTGATTTTGTTTTATTTTTATCTCGTCTCAGATTGAGGAAGATGGCAAGATCGACAAGGAAGCCATGGTCAGTCCTGGTGGAAAAGAATCCAACGGAATTTTCAGGATTGGTTGCTCGAATGAAACATGTCATTGAAGAGTGCTCGACAAAAGCTTTCGCAAATGCAGGTTTTCAAGAATTATGTTTCGTGTAATGCGTTGGGCGAATTTGACAGTGCTTTGTTTTCCTTTGTCATTTTTGTTGGTGGCCTCAGTTGAGTCGATTTTATCCCATCTCGGTCCGAAGATTTGATTTTTCTCGTTGGGCATAATTTTTTTCTGCTGGCCTTTTGAGGACGTATGAACGCCCTATACTTCGGAAGTGGTTGGGCGAATCCCAAAAAATCCTCAAAATGGCCGACGAAGCCCATTAATTTGGCACTTTTGACTTTGGGAGGCCGCATCCATGAAAATGGGTGGCCGTTGCAAATTTCCTCATGTTTCGCATCGCATGTTTCGCGCAAATTTCCTCATGTTTCTTCATGTCCATGTTTCCTCATGTTTCGCAAATTTCCCCATGTTTCGCAAATTTCCTCATGTTTCGCAAATTTCCTCACGTTTTCTCATGTTTCCTCATGTTCAAATTTCCTCATGTTTCGCAAATTTCCTCATGTTTCGCTGGTAAACTCAGGCTCCAAAAAATGAACGTTATGCGATGAATGGCTACCCCCACAAGGCACACAAAAATGGCTCTATTTGGGGAATTTTGGGTCTATATCTGAGATATGTGTGAGGAGTTGGAGCACATTTTGTCACCAAACAAGTTTGATTCCTATCTGGTCATCAGGAACACATCCCTCACCAATTGCGCCCCAT
>JASGXE010015482.1:0-11451 GCA_030068105.1 Sinentomon sp. SZTP_YWyxl | reverse complement strand
TTCATAGTCGGAAAGAGGAAAAACAGCGATCTAGCAGGCGTTTATTCCATCAAAATCGGTCCAGCCGTTTTAAATTGGCGCAATTTTCAAATTTCCCCACATTTGTGTCTGAAGTTCCTGTTGAAGGCGCCTTATTTCGCGATCGCGCGACATCTGCTGCCCGCGGAAATTTGAATTTTCGGGAAGTCGAAAGACGCGCGATTTAGCAGACGCTTATTCACGTGATTACGCTTATTCACGTGATTTGGCTGCATTCGTTTTGAAATGGAGTCATATTGAAATTTCCTGTTTTTTTTTCAGTTTTGCTCAATTTTGGTGCGTGTTTCAGTGGTTTGTGGGTGTTTTGGCCAGTTTTTTGTGCGAAAGTGTTTATGTGGTTGAAAACATCAAAATATGGGTGATTTTATTGACAAGAGCAGAAATCTGGCTTGGTTGGGGGGAAATGCATGCATTTCTGCTTTTTCCGTTTTTCGAAAATCCTTGCAAAAATTATTAATTCCGGCGGGAGCGACACTTTTTGGTGCCGAAAATTGCGGAATACCATTGCAAACCCCGAATTCGTAATTCCGGGCTTGAGGGGTTAATTAAATCTGAATCAAAGAAGTTTGACAATCTTACTTGATCCTGCATGAATATTGCGGCATTCCCTGAGATCTTGCTCAAAATCAATTTCAGATTCGCAGCATCCAGTGGTCGAAGTGAAGGCACAGATGAAACAGTGTCGGCACTGTAAAGAAAAATAGATGCCAAAAGATTCTGCCCGTCAGAAGATTCTTTATCTTGACAATGATAAGTCGTGCTGTGTAGGTAGGTACTCGGACAGGCAATCTTGCTTGAATAAGCGGAAATCAGAGTCATGCTTTGCATGGATGACGTGCTGGAATGGGCAGGCGCTCCATCAAAATTCTAAACGTTTCGCCCATGCACCACAGGAGTCGGGAACCCAATCTGTAAAAAGACTCAGGCAGGAATAGTAACAAAGTCATGGACGTTTCTTTCAAGCACCAGAGGAGGAGTAAAAAGCAGTTTGTTGTAAGCAGAGCTAGGTAGGTAGGTATGTAGCTCATGTTGCTAAATTCACGCTTAACTCGAATCTCCTGAAGAAGAATCTTTGCAAACGGAAAACACAAATTGGCCACCACGTGTTCAAAAAGTCATAACCTACGTGAAAGAAAGACACAATAACTGGTCGTATAAACGGTGGGGCAACGTGGGCCTCTGTGTGTCCTGCTGTGTCAACTGAGAATGGTAGGTAGGTAATGATTATGATGACGGATTCTTTAAAATGCAGTGCTGATTCACACAAATTTTTAGAGGTATCAAAGAACAATTTTATAGGTGTCAAAGAACAAAGTGTTTTGGGCCTGGAAAATTCAGTAGTCTATAGGGTGGGCCAAAAGTCCCTTTCCACTAACCCATTTTGCTTCTCCAGATTATCAGAGTTCTCCATCGTTGTCCCTGCACATCGTTATGCGTCGCCATGTCCTTCGGGACATCTTTAGCAGCATTGTAGGGGTAAATGTACTGATTGCTTCCTGATTGGCGCAGTTGGTCGGTGGTATTGTATCTGTGCTGGGAAACAATCTCATTGATAAAACCCCATAGAGAATTATCGCATGCTGTCAAATCTGGGCTTCTTGGCGGCCATAGCTTCTTGCCGGCCATTTCATGAACGTAAGAAAATGAACGGCAAGAAAATAAAAGAACATTCAGAGCCAATGCGACAAAGCGGAAAGGGTCTTTTGGTAATCAGTTCACCAATCAGCTCGCGAAGCATTCGGTACATTGACCCCTGCAATGCTGCAAGATGTGTCCCGAAGGACATGGCGACGCACAACGGTGTGCAGGGACAACGATGGAGAACACTCTGATGTTCTGGAGAAACAATTAGTTATAGTGTAAAGGGACTTTTGGCCCACCCTATAGTTAGGTAACGCCCTCTTAAACCATCATAGAGCACAGGAAAAATCTTTGGATTCTTATTCATGCCATTTGAGGGAACATCTCAATTTTTATGGAAACTGGCCATTTGTGACATCTTGTGCAGTGAGCAGTACTTAACGACACAATTTGAGGCTTGAAACATCCAAAGTTCCTGCGAATATTCCCAACATTCCCGCAAAATTAACAGAACTCCCCGAGGAACATTCTCAAAACACCCCAAAATATTCTTAAAATCAATGGGAACAAGGATGTTGCTGTGATTCATTCTCTGCCACAGTTTAAAAACACTTACAAAACAAAAAGGAGATCGCATGTGGCAGAGAATAAGCACAGTAACATCCTTGATCACAATAATATGCTCTGCAGCCCTCAAGACCCCAATCAATGGGGTCTTGAGGGCTGCAAACATTCCCAAAATTCCCAGAGCGAATATTTCCAAAGTTCACGGGAATTTGTTTGTTCTTGAAATTTCAGAAGTAAAAAAAGAAAATTCCTTGGAATTCTTCCCATAAAGTTGGTACCTAAATTCCCAAGTTATTTATACAGCTGTGCCTCTCTGACCATGAATGCGAGGGTCAGGATAGCAGTCTACCTAGTCTTTCCACACAACGAGTGGAATCAGGATTGCTTGAAAGACTACACATTTTATCCTGGAGTATGAACCTATGAAGCCTCCACAAAAAACATTCACAGGTAAATGAGGCAAAATGCAAAATTAAGGCTTTAGAATACAGATACCTAGACAGTGCAACAAGTTGTACTTTAGCATATTGGCACCTGCCTACTCATTCATTTGCAAAATTTGAAGCAGAGAATAAAACAAGTTGATCACTTCGGTTTCGCCATACTAACCCTTTAAAATTCCATATCAAGAGTGGAACAGACTGCAATGAAAATCCCACATGCAACAAGATGATAAATAGGCCCCCCAAATAACTTCAACATCTTCACGCAATTCAGAAACCGGAACCTAACCTACAATACAAATGCTCCTAAAAACCTGTACCTAGTGCGAGTAACAACATGACATAATCGACTGATTAACAAAACGAAGATTAATTGGTGGATCGCCGCGATCCGCGGATCGATCAGTGGTGATGCGGTTGACCACAAACATTGGGATTCACATCGATACTGTGAATGACAAGGTCAACAAAATCACCACTCGTCGATCCGCAGATCAAGGCGATCCTCCGATTAATCTTCCGTTTCGGAAATCGGCCGAATAGCAGATTTATGACAATGCAATAATTATGGCACCCACAGTGAAATTTTTTCATGGAAAAATTGGCTTGACCAACTAAACCACTGGGTATATACCTACCTGTCAAAAATGGATGTTTCAAAGAGGCATTCTGAAGAGGCATTCATGTTTCAAAGGGAAGGGTCTGAAGATGGGGGTTGGTTGTCCGACTTGCGAGGGTTGCAGTTTGGGGGGGGGGTGTAAAATTTCATTTTAAATAAATTGTGGAGAAGGTAGTGGGTGCAAAGGGTCTGGAGTCAGCCACCCCCCATCACGCGCGTCCAGGGGCAGAACAGTTTAAATTGAGACTGCCACTGAGATCCAGAGAAATCTTAAAACAACTCGGTTACTGAAAATCAACTCCAAAGGTGCCACAGGACCCCATGGCCATCAGCCATTTGATTTTATCCAATCCCTCTCGAGGCTGGCTTTGCAGGAAGAAGTAACCCCCTTCTGATCCCCCAGATGGCCTGGCAGCTGCCTTGTGTGAGGGAACGAACCCTCACATGTGCCGTCGCTTAGACCTGGATTGGGCTTTTATGGATCGCTCGCCCGACCTTTAGCCAGAGAGGGGCACCCACTTGGCCTCTGTTGCCACATGCCTAGAGGTCCATCGGTTCTCACATTCAAGAAGAGGGTTTCTTCTTGGATGGCACATTGGCAAACCTTTCTATCTGCGTCTGACGGCAAATCACGCCTCCTGACACACTTCTGATGTCTCTGCAATCCTTTGTAACCATGCCTGACGGCAAATCTCGCCTTGTGAAACTCTTCTGACGCCTCAGGCGAGTTAGAAAATAAATGCTTGCCAAGGTGTCAGAAGGCGCGATTTGCCATCAGGCGCAGTTAGAAAGGCTTGCAGAGACGTCAGAAGAGTGTCAGAAGGCGCGATTTGTCATCAAGACGTAGTTAGAAAGGCTTACCAAGGTGTCAGAAGGCGCGATTTGCCGGCAGACGCAGTTAGAAAGGCTTACCAAGGTGTTAGAAGGGTGTCAGAAGGCGCGATTTGACATCAGGTGTGGTTAGAAAGGCTTACAGAGACTTCAGAAGGCGCAATTTGCCGTCAGGCACAGTTAGAAAGGCTTGCCAAGGCGTCAGAAGAGTGTCAGAAGGTGCAATTTGCCGTCAGGCGCAGTTAGAAAGGCTTGCCAAGGCGTCAGAAGAGTGTCAGAAGGCGTGATTTGCCGTCAGGCGCAGTTAGAAAGGCTTGCCAAGGCGTCAGAAGGCGTGATTTGCCGTCAGGCGCAGTTAGAAAGGCTTGCCAAGGCATCAGAAGGCGTGATTTACCGTCAGGCGCAGTTAGAAAGGCTTACCAAGGCGTCAGAAGTGTCAGAAGGTGCGATTTCCATGGTTAGAAAGACATGAGCAGTTGTCAGAGGTGCCTCAGAGGCAGCAAAAAGCATTTTGAAAAAAAAAAGTTGGATGTCCCTCAGTCCCGGGTGTGTCAGGTGTTTTTTGTCCCGTGTCAGGCGTCAGGCTTTTTGGTCACACCCGAAGGACATTCAAAATCTGACAACTGGCGCACAATTGGCATTCTTTTGCCCACGTTATGTCAAAATTTCAACTCATTTGGATGAAGTTATGAAGGTTCAAACACAGAAAACACCAAAAACAGCCGTTTTTTTGCTCATTTTGAATTTTTGGTGACAGACGAATGTGGCATTTTCTTGGATAGAATTTATTTGGAACATCTGAAATGCAATTTCGATGGACAAGATGCATGCAAACAAAATCCAAATCGCACATTCTTTCGTCAAATTGAAAAGGCGTCATGAAAAGGAAGCCCTGAATGTTGCGTTTCCCTGTCACTGACATGGGGGTCAGCAGATTTTTCAACTTGTCTCACACTGACACCGCAGGCACAAAAATATTAACCGGTCAAGCCCGAATGACGTACAGTTACGTCCGCTAAAAAAACTGGGCGTGCGAACGACGTAGATAAACGTCAAGACCAACATGATGTCATTGTACGAACGACGTAAATGAACGTCCGCATGGGTATTCCATTTTCAAGGGATTTGAATTTAATTACGTAATATCAACACCACTCAATCACAATGGCTAAAATGTTCACAGTGGGAAAGAGGTATAAACAGCGATCTAGCAGACGTTTGTTCCGCTAAAATCGGTCCAGCCGTTTTAAATTGGTGCAATTTTCAAATTTCCCGCCTTCTTCTGTTTTCTAACCGTCGAAGGCGCCTTTTTTCACGATCGCGCTCCGAAATTCGCGTGTGGAATTTTGAATTTTCGGGAAGCCGACAGACACGCGATTTAGCAGACGCTTTGTTCACGTGATTTGCTGCAACGGACAACGGTTTAGAAATGGCGTCGCTTTGAAATTACCTGTTTTTTCCAGTTTTTGCTCGATTTTTTTTTGCAGGCCATTTTTTTTTCACAAATCACGATTTTTTTTTGTAAATTTATGATTTCAATGCAACAATTTGCGAGACATGAAGCAGTGAGAATGTTACAAAAATTGCAATTTTTAATCGGTACCTATATCAGTAGCGAATGTAATCATAAATGCATGCGCATTTTGATGCGGTTTGAAGCGTTTTGTGGGTATTTGGCTGGTTTTTTTGTGCGGACGTGTTTTTATTGGTTGAAAACATTAAAATATAGGCGACTTTAGTGACACAGAGCAGAAATCTGGCTTGGTTGGGTGGGAAATGCATGTATTCCCGATTTTTCCGTTTTTCGAAAATCCTTGCAAAAATTATTAATTCCGTCGGAAGCGACATTCCAGTGTTTCCGAAAATTGCGGAAAACCATTTTAAAACCAGAATTCGTAATTCCGGGCTTGACCGGTTAATTGTCACATACAAATGGGACACCAGGGTTTCAATGGGCACCAAATGATTTTCTGTCATCATGCAGATCATCCCACACCTCACACATGGATTTTTCAGGACAAATTGAAGACAAAAACTTCAGTTGTTGCAATTCTTTCTCCGACCCACATTTTTCAAGATGTGGCCCCCAACGGGCCGAAAGTGTTTCGACTCATTTTCATCCAAGAAGAGACACCATTTTCTGCACATGGGTTCCTCAGCAACCCAATGATCAGACCCCCATTTCCCAGACATGGCCCCCCAAAATCCACAGGACATTTGGGACCCAGTGGGCCGGATGCAAAAATCATCCACAGAGACCCATTTTTTCAAATACCTAGGTTCCTCAGAACAACCCGAAGACAAAATATTCAGCGAAAAAAATTCCTCCGACCCTCCATGTTGAAGCTACTGTGAAAATGAGTTACGCTTTCGGCACCAAAATGGCTATTTTGGGTAACTTTGGGGGGCCATATCTTGAAAAGGGTGTGTCGGAGAAAAACCCGACACTGAAGTTTTTGTCTTCAATTTGTTCTGGAAAATCCACGTGTGAGATATGGGTTCTGTACAATGACAGTGACCCATTTGGTGCACATTTAGGCTAAACCCTGGTGGCCCATTTGCTTTTGATGGTTGAATGAAAATGACAAATTTGATTTCAGTCAGGTTTTTTCATGATTGGAACAGAAAGAAATGCGAAGAGAGAAGGATTTTCAGTTGATTTTCTTTCTGTCCTGTCTCAACAAAACTCAAGAATCTTCCAAATAGTTCAGAAGAATAAAAAAAGCACTTTGCAGGAAGTTTTTTTCACCTGCCTTTATTTTCAAAATATTGCCATTTTTTAAACTGCGACCAGCGCTGATACCCTGCCAATCGAAGAACACAACGTCCGGAGTCACAAAAACAAGAGCGCAGATCCATGCTGAATATTGGGGGGGACGATGTGGAAAAATTGGTGGACAATGCGCAACGCGGGGGGAGGGGTTCGGGGAGGGGGTGTCCCCCTCCCCGAAGGGTAAGAAATTTTGAAAAACTGGAACCTGAAATGGTGCTCAGAATGCTCATTTTTTTAAAAAACTGAGCATTTTCCTCGTATTCCCCGTTTGCTTAGAGTAGATTGACAACGTCAAATCAGTCAATGAATGTTCGTTTTTCAAATCTAATTTGCTGCTAAAACACGACACGGCCAAACAACCACGAAAGTGCTATCGCATCTCAAACACTGGACTCAACGATACTCACTTCATGATTTCAACTTCAGATTTCAATTCAAGACTCAGAATTATCTGTGTTGCCTTCGTCAACTGTGGCTAAATTTCCACTCGTCCTTGTGTGTTGCTTTCGTGAACTGCCGCTGGCATCACGTCCCTTTCAACAACCAGGGCCGGATTTAGGCATAGGCCGACAGGGCCCAGGCTCACGGGCCTGCGGCTCTTGGGGCCTCCGAAAAAGTTGCGGGGACCCTGTCCGACAGAAGTGTAAGAAATTTTGCAATTTCAGCACTCATTTTGGCCGCTTCCGGCCTTCTGGCAAGTGCAAGTCCACTATTTGAAAGCAACAAATTTCATGTAAAATGTTGCACTAAAGTGACGCAAATGGCAAGTTTCTTCGATGTTCGCAGCACACAGTTTGTTCAGCTTTGTCGAAACAATTCACATCTCTTGAATTATTGGGTGGGAGAATTCATGTCTTTAACAATATTGGGGGGACGTGTCCCCCCTGACCCCTGTCCCCCCCAGGATCTGCGCCAATGCACAAAAACAAAAGCCAATGGACCGACACAAATAACAATCGGTGCACCAGGCACCACTTCAAAACATTTTCAGTCAACAAGTTCTGTTTGACAGGATTTTGTTCAAAAGCACAGTGCGTCGGTTGGCAAATTGGCGTCAGTGCGTTCCGCCGCAAATGCAAAAGCACAGTGCGTCGGTTGGCAAAAGAGAATCGTCCGTCGATGCGGAAAACATGACAAATGACAATCTGCAGGTGCCAATCTTATTTTCTTATAAAATGTCAAACAGAAGAAGAGAAAAAACGTGTCAAAAAACAGAAAGACAATCAAACAAAATAGTGTGCAAAATTGGCATGTTGAAAAACAAAGAAATGTGTTCAGAGGAGGAATATTGGTATTTTGCAGCGAGGAAAAAAAAATCGAAAGGGTGGTCCCTAAAATGTGGATACCTGGACACCCAACTGGATACCTCCTTGGATACCCTTCTAACCCAACCTAACCCATCCAAACCAACCTAACCTAACATATCCTATGCTAAACTATCCTATCCAAACCTAACCTAACCTCTGCTGCCCAAACCTAACCCATTTGTGGGGGTATCCAGTTGGGTATCCAGGTGTCCAGGTATCCATATTTTAGGGAATACCAATCGAAAGCATCTTGCTTTTGAGAAACGGCATCAATGAATTGCTTTACTGGTGACTGCAAACTGCAACATTTCATCTGTCATTGCTTTGCCTTAGTTGAGATTAGGCATTGGCCTATAGAGGAGACTGGGGGCCATTGGGACAATTTTTTGAATTTCCCAATTTCCCCAACAGATGTCACAGATAATCCAAATCTTTTTGTGGCTCAACAATCTCTGATATATTGGCAACAAATGGGCCATGTACACCTTTGAAGCAATATTTGTAGTTTTCGCGCAATTTTTGATCTCCCGGAGGCTTACCGACTGTCCCATTGGACCCCTGTCTGGGGTCCAATGGGACAGAGGTAATAAATCCAGCTGTCACCCGTGAAAGTAAAAAAAATTATTTTACTATTCCTTCAGCAGGTTTGCTAAAGTAAACATGAAAATATTTTCTCACATCCGAAATTGTACAATGTTTGGTGGCAGGCACCAGCAAGCATCATACGGAACATTTTTTTTTTCTGAATTTTTATTTTCTCAAATTCCCAATTTATTGCCAATTTCAACAAGATCACATTGTTTTAATTTGTTACAACAGTGTTTGAGAAGCATTCATGCAGACAAGACACAACAAATGTTGAAATTATCAATAACCAAAACTTAAGTTGTGCGTAGTCCATGCATCAGCCACCCATCTTGTCGGAGGGTCGAGACACAGGTTTTCCAACCATTAACATTGCACACAGGGTTCCCAAGGGCTTTCAAAAGATGTGTGTTGACTTGTTGGTATCATTGAGATTTCTTGGATTTCACATTTTCTGAGTCTAAAACGCAAAAATAACTTACTTTTTGCGAGGGAGGTTGCTTGACAAAAATGGAATCATGCAAAACCAGGCCAAAACAATATGTCCCAATGGACCCCAGACAAGTATGTCCCAATGGACCCCGGGATGTGTTTTGATGGACAATCATGTTCTGCAGGTAGGTATGCAATGAAACAGAATAAAATTATGATGCCAGATACCTATTTGTAAAAACTTATCCAACTGATGGATGAGACAGGCAGTTGGAATCTTCAGATGAGTTTGTTGTCAGAAATTGAAAATCAGGCGAAATTTTTAAATTTACTTCAGCCTGTGGAAAAAAAATGTGACAACTCAAACAGAACAAAACCAAAACAGCTGAAAATACATGTGATCTTTGAGGGCTATTAGAGACATCTTTTGGCCATTTTGAATTTTGGATGTCTGGGAAAGCATTGCGTCCCATTGGACCCTGTGTCCCAATGGTCCCCAGTCTCCCCTACCGACCCGTACCCATAACCCGTCATCCGTGTGCTGATTTCTGAACTCCAAACAAATTGTGAAATCGTCCGCCAGAATTTCGACAAATCGGATGAGACCGAGGCAATGACGCAATAATTGTAAAAAGTTTCTTGAATTCACATTTCCGAATCAATTTCCTGCAGCAGCGGGGTTGAAGGAATAATTTCACGTCATTTTTGGACCATCTAATTTTTTTGAGGTCAAATTTCAAGTCTAAGCGGAATAACGTCAAACCGGAAAAACGTTTAATCGGAATAACGTCTCAAACGTCTGACCGGAACAACGTCCAACCGGAATGACGTCAAATTTTTTTGAGGACAAGACAAGACAAGACGAAAGGTATATGATGCCTTCTTTTCGGCAAAAACCCACAACCAAAATTTACTTTCGACAAAAAAGACAAAACAATTGAAGAAAAACATCTTTCACTCACTCACAAAACCTCAGCGCAAACAAAATAACATACCTACCTACATTATAGAAATACCTAACCACTATCTAGCCCAACTCAAACTTGAACCACACAGCAAAAATCAAAAGATGCGAACGAGACTGCTCCTTCACAAACATGTTCAAAGCTCCTCTTGCCCGGGAATCTAAGATAAGATTAAGTCAGGCCTACCTACCTACCTAAAGACAAAAATGAATGAAAGCGAAACAGAAAAACTTAGCTTTGAATTTTGGCTAAATCCTTCATTTGCTCAGCGTCAGATCAATCATCTCCGGGCTGGGCATCGTCATTACACCTCCTTCGTCCTTCATTCCGTGTCATCTCCGGAGTTCATCAGACATCCCTTACAACAGTTCATCCAACTGCTCACCTTGACATTCGTTTATTATCAAAAAGGAGAAAAAAAAAAGAAAGAAAAAAAAGGATGAAGGAAGGAAGCAAAGCAACTTCAAAAGAGGCAGCTTTTAAAAGAATAAAAGAAAAGAAATAAAGATGACTAAAGAAATACAAGAAAGAAATAAGAGATGCAAGAAAGTGAATTAATCGAAATAGAGATGAGAACTTCCCCTTTCCATGCACAACAACGGGGAATGGTTCGCCTTGGACAAGACAAGACAGACAACAGCCAACAAAAATGCGGCGTGGACAAACAAGACGTAAGGTATATCCTTCTTTTCGGCAAAACCCCAACCCAAAATTTACTCTCGAATAAAAAGACAAAACCCATTGAAAAAAAAAACATATTTCACTCACTCACAAACCCCACGCAACACAAATCCAACCTACATTATAGAAATACCAAGCGAGACTCTCCGTCAAAACATGTTCAAAGCTCCCTTGTCCTGAAATCCAAGAAGTTAAAGCAAAGACAAAAATGAATGAAAGGAAGCAAAAAAACAAAAGACAAGACAAGACAAGACGTAAGGTATGATGCCTTCTTTTCGGCAAAAACCCACAACCAAAAATTTACTCTCGACTAAAAAGACAAAACAATTGAAAAAAACATCTTTCACTCACTCGCAAAACCCCAGCGCAACACAAAATTACATACCTACATTATAGAAATACCTAACCACTATCTAGCCCAACTCAAACTTGAACCACACAGCAAAACATCAAAAAATGCAAACGAGACTGCTCCTTCACAAACATGTTCATAGCTCCTCTTGCCCTGGAATCTAAGATAAGTTTAAGTTAGGCCTACCCCTACCTACCTAAAGACAAAAAATGAATGAAAGCGAAACAGAAAAACTTAGCTTTGAATTTTGGCTAAATCCTTCCTCATTTGCTCAGC
>JASGXE010015481.1:0-10417 GCA_030068105.1 Sinentomon sp. SZTP_YWyxl | reverse complement strand
CCTGTAGTTTAAAAAAGTGCAAGCTGGAGGTGGGTTTGTACTCTTTGTTAAGAAGACTTATTTCTGATAAAATCGTTAAACGTAGTTCCTTTGTGATTGGTTGCCCGAGTTTACTCGTATGTGGGCAAAGTCTCAATTATTGGTTCATCCATTTCTTCTTGTGGAGGTATCTTCTTGGAGTTCATGCATCTTCTTGAGGTACCTACAATGAATTGGCAGCCTCAGCATCCCATTCAAAAGATTCGAAAGATTTTTTGCGTGTCATTAAACGCCTTCGTGCTTCAAGAGGACTGCCATCGCTGCAGAGTGCTGACGGTTTTTTGGCGCAGACCCCAGTTAAGAAAGCTGATCTTTTCGTTGAAAAAACAAAAACGTTTCAAAAATTTCCAGTAAACATTACATTTGCATACATTTGAATACATTGGGTTCAATCATCCCTAACAAACCCCGTTTGAACCAAACCTCCACTCAAATTTCGCGTGTGAGAAATCAGCATTTTCTATCCAAGCCTTTGCGGAAGAAAGCTGTGGGTCCTGACTTTATGCTAGATCGATTTCTTGAAAGTCTCTCGTTTGAGTTGCCATTTTTCTTTGAAATTAGCATAAAGAGGATTTACGCTGATCTATCCTTGCCAGATGATTGAATGTTATGTCGAACGTGATCCCCACCCCAAAGAAAGATCCTTCTGGAGAAGAAGTTTTAGAAAGAAGCATTCTGTGTATCCAACTGGGTGAATTTGCTTATGATATTGGATGTGCATTTGCGGCAAAAGGAGAGCTGCATGAAATTTTTGTTGATTTCAAAAAGCATTTGATTTTTGATAACCGATAATCTCCTCTTACACGAGCTATACTTCTGATCGAATTTCCTGTTCCTCTTGTTTTCCTCATTGAGTGCTTCTTGGCCGGGAAGGTTTACCAGGTCGCGGTTGAGGTCCAGTACTCTGCCAGGAGGCCTGTCTCCTACGGAACCCCCCAGGGCAGTGACCTTGGGCCCACTTCTCTTCATAATTTACAATGTGACATTCCATCCTCATTCGGCTTTTTGCGGATGATTTAGTTTTATATTTAGCTTAGATTAGTTTAGTTATTTTAGATAGTATTTTGCTTCCGGAGTGGCGAGGAATGATGGCATAAGATGGAGCGCCAGCTCCACAGGTCGTGTGTGGTCCGTCATTTTTTGCCACTTTCGGTGGCGGACTTGCCGCCCAATTGTTAACATTTTCATTGGTTTACTTGTTTCTTCTGTGTTTTTCTCTTCTTGCCATTGTGTTACTCCTCCATTCTTGCCATTGTGTTGCTCTACCACTGTGTTGCTCTGCCGTGTAAAAGTTTTCGCACCTCTGTCATTTTTCAAAATCTTTTTTTTTATTTTTTTTCTCCACCAAACACTGTATTTGTGGAGCGAATAAAGATTGATTGATTGAAGATTGAGAAATGGCCGGTCTCTTGGTATTTCGTTGCAGGATAATCTAGGTGCACTAGATTACTGGGCCAAAATTTGGGGTTAAGTCATCAATGTTTCTAAATGTAATTGGATGGCTTTCAAGACAAACACAAAGTTTCGATCATTATCTTGGTGGCAATACGAGAGTGAAGTTCATGCACCGAATTCAAGTATTTGGGAGTTTATCGTTCCTCCGATCTGCCATATGGGATGCCCATTTTACTTTAATAAATCAGTTTTGTTTGATGGGTTGCCCCATTACCACATGTTTGTGCACATGTTTATCAATGTTAAACACATGTTAAACAACAAAAATGCACAATTATTTTTATTGAATCAAGTTAACAAAGGGAAATGAATAAAAATATGGCAAGAAATTCATGAGCTCAGCACAACCAGAAATGCAACAACAAGAAGTGGATAAGACACATTTTGTTCCTTTTTTAAATGTGTCTTACGAAAGGTATTTGCCAAAAAAGTGGCGAGAAAATGTTTTCTGGAACCAGAATAAGAAAAATAATAGGTCATTTTAACGGCAAAATGAAAAACTCTGATAGTGTCACGGTGTCACCATTTTTCTGATTTTATTTTGAATGTTGGCGAGAGCTGGATTCGAACCAGGTTTCCCAGGTTAGAATTAAGAATTCTGCCACTGTGTTATGCCATTAAGACTCAAAGCACAGCCCAGGAACACCGTTTTAACAATTTGCACTACATTCTCAGACACTTATTCATGACTTAGGTCTGTCTTTCATAAGACACTCTTACCTGAGACATTTTTGGCAAAATTTACAAAATTAAGACACTGCTTTTGCGTTTCCGGGAAATAATAAGCTGTTTTGTGTCTGAAACGTCAAAAATAAGACGAAAAACTTCGTAGAACCAATATTGGACACCTTTCCGTGACTTCACGAAGATGCAAATTCGGAGTGTACAGAATGCACTTTAGCAAAGTCTGCTACGTAGAACAGCGAAGCATAGGGCACTGATAAAAAAAACATTATGGGAAAGCCTGTTCCAATCTTCAACAGCGCGGCTGAACGACCTGCTTTGCGCTCATTGTGAATGGCTGTTTCTTCAGTCAGACTGTGTGATTGACAGCATGATCTTTGAGGCAAAGCACCTCGGACATGTTCTCGACAACGGGGGAAAATGTCCTTTGGAAGCTACTCTTCACCTCATGGATGTGATGCACACCACATTTCCAATCATCTTGACGTAATCGAAGGCTATACAAAACCACATTGCGGATGATGCAAAAGCAGGCCGCAAAATTAAATTAAATGGAAAAACCTTATGAGCATATAGTAGATCAAAGAAACCAACATACCCTACCCAACTTTCTATTGCTGTCTGTTACTTACGCATGAGCAAACGATATCATACATCTTTGAGAATCTGTAGCAAATTGCGAGACATTGTCTCGCAATTTGCTTTATGCTTCTTTCTGCTACCATTGCCGATATTGGCTTTGTCGGCAAAAGTTTGACTTCGCACATCATGGTCCTAAATTTTTGTCTTTCTTCGGATGCTAAAAACACTTTTGTGGTTTTGCCTTCCTGACACCTGCGTGCGTGACTTCTTTTTTAAAAGTGCAACGTTAGGTATACAAAACGAGTAGCAACAATAGATGCCATAGTGTAATTTGATGGATTTGTAGCGCCAGTCGGATAAGGTACACTGCGGTCAAGAAAAACTATGCAGGTACAGTCAGAGAAACAATACTGACTCCCTTAATACAAGTGCCTACATTGGATGATATGGGAGTCATCATTGTTTCTGTGGTTGCGTTGCACATCCCCCTGGGATCCAATATGGGTATACCAATTCTATTTTTCCTATCAGCAGCCATACCAAGACA
This sequence comes from Sinentomon sp. SZTP_YWyxl, assembly GCA_030068105.1. Lineage (NCBI taxonomy): Eukaryota > Metazoa > Arthropoda > Protura > Sinentomata > Sinentomidae > Sinentomon > Sinentomon sp. SZTP_YWyxl. The sequence continues at coordinate 7,110 of JASGXE010015481.1, read as the reverse complement.
CGGCGCACCATGATACCATAGGGACATATCCGTGCAGTCACAGACTCAATACTGAATCCCAAGATGCATATTTTTTTCCAATCCACTTCCGCGGACCAGGAGCTCGCAACAGCCAATCACGTCGTCGAAAATTGTGACGTCATCAATTTTGGGATTTTTGCATTGCCACCGCTTTTTGCCATTTGGCACGTTTGCCACCGCTTCGCAACTCTTTCTGGGGTCGCAATAGGGTCAGGTTAGGTCAGGTCAGGTTAGGTTAGGTTAGGTTAGGTTAGGTCAGGTTAGGTTTGGTTAAGTTGGGTTTTGAAAATTGGATGTTGAAATTGGCTGGATTTCCCAACAACCAATCAGAGACGCGCATGCGGAAGTGGATTGGAAAAAAAAATGTGCTCCCAAGATCCAATATGGGTACTTGTATTAAGGGTGCATGCTGTTTCTGTAATTGTAGGTACAAATATGCTCTTAGAGACGCCATTTAGTCTTTTTCATGCGACTTCCAAAAAACGCGTTTGCAGGCATTTTCAAGGTCGCACAAATAAAGTTTGGTGATTTTGTTCCAAAGTGATGCAAATGCGCAAAAACAGCAGGTTATTGTGAACCTACTTTAACCACTGGGCAATGACAAATGATGCCACGAATGCACACGACTATTGAAGCAGCAACAGACCACATAATATGATCGAACTTCATGCAGGCTGATCAATTCGTATAGGAATATCTGTGTGACAATGAGAAAAAAAAAATATTTAAAATCAGTTGATGAAATCGCTTCAGTAATCACAGCATTGTGAAATAACTCTGTCCACATGCAAAGATGGTGTCACACTTTTGGGACATACCTGTCCTGCGGGTCCGACACATCGAATTGCCGATCATGTCCCCCTAGATATCAGTCAATCACAACAAATCACTACCCGCAGAATCATTATACCTATATCAATCCATCTTTTACCATCTGTTCTTTTACAAAGTCACCTCAAGGAACTTTTCACAGGAATTTTCAGCATACTAACACTAAATGTTAGGGTTTTGGCTTCTTTTCGCCAACTGCTATCTTATCGAGAAAAAACATCAAGACTCACAGCCCACACAAACATAGCTTAAAAGAACACTTCCTATCTAAGCCCATGTTAAAATATAGTGTTCCAAACTGAACATCGTGTTTAGAGCGTAGATTCGCGATCTGGGCACGGATGTGTGGGCCCACGAACGTAAAGTCATTATGCCATGCGCATATACCAATAAGTAGCACGGAGCTAACAAAAGATTTCCTGTCAGGAAATATTGGGCCAATATCTCGAACGTTGCTAAAGACTGATTGATTGATATTCTATATTTTCGGGGTTTCCTCATATCAATATTATTTGCAGACAAGTAAAAGGCACACGAAATAGCTACAGAAAAGTAAGTAGGTATAAGGAAACGGAGAGCTGCATTTTTTGAAGTACTTAATCAAGTTTCAAGTTCGTGTTCAATTTTTTATCTTTTACAAGGACATGTTTGCAAGACAAGTTCAGGTGATAGTTTGTTTCAAAACGATTCCTGTAAGAAGGATTAATACCCAAGTGTTGTGGCAACAATTCCACAAGGATGTCCTTCAACTGGCATGGAAAGGTATAAGAGAGGGATACTCAGTAGCTGCTCAAAAACTTCCCCTGGTAGGAGTTCCAATCCGGGATGGTTCTGCCCAAGAATGAGTACATTCCCACGTCACTTTTAAAAGTCGGTGAGATCGAAGCTTATAGTTGTGATCTCTACGAGAGTAGAAGGTCGGCAGTTCCAAGGAACCGAGAAAGAGCCCCAACCTCCAGCGTTCGCAAGACGATAAGGAAAAGGCACGTCACCTTCAATGCGCCTTCTCGATTGTAGCTTTACTCAGCCCAGTGATGCCAACTAAATAATCGCCGTCTTCCAAAATCAAAATACAATCCCGTTTAGTGAAATACCGATCGAAGATCAAACCGCATCAGCTAAAGTTATCCGCGGCTTCGCGTAAAAATGGTGCTGAAATGTCGTTAATCGTCGTCAAAGGGAAAGGGCAAACACTTGAGGGTCGTTTGTCGGGGAAAAAAAAAGAATCCGCGGGTCAAACCAAAATTTCATCTTCGGAAAACATACGAATAAATGAAATGATTTCGTGGGCGACTCACAGTTTTTGGTGACATTCTGATCTGCAAATTGATATCACGACCATCCTGGGAAATACAAATAAAACGCTCGATAGGCGACATGAAAATGTGAAATTATGTAAATTGGGTAACGTGTTGAAAAGGCTTCTCACTCTCCCATGATTTCATGATTTCTGTGCTAGATGTAAATGGGACAACACATCAATATTTAATATCGTTCCTATCGAAAGTCCACTTTTTAATCCCCACTGCTCGAAGCCAGTAATAAAAGAAACCCAATTGCTAGGCGTTGCGACTTGTCTCAGGTTCGTTCCCATTACGACCCCGATATCATATCGTGACAAACACCCAGCATAACGCTTCTCATCTCCGCAGCTCAGTCCCCTCAGTGTCCCTATCTTTCATCACCGTCTCACTAGATCTTTTTGATGAATCTTTTGAAATGTCTGCGTGTTGTTATTTTTATGATTCTTGAAGTTGACATACATTTTTGTACTCAATTTGACAAGGGGTTCGCCCCGAAAATAAACAATTCAAGCCATACCAGCTTAAATTTGAAACAATGGCGATTCCAGAAATTTGGGAATCGGAAGAATTTCGGTTGTCAACATCCGCCGGTGAATTCGAAATGCTCCATGGAGATCCTCTTGTCCAGATGAACCGCCAGCAATTTACGACTTTCAGACACACAGGAAAACACCCGCCAGCATTTTACGACTTTCAGACACACAGGAAAACACCCGCCAGCATTTTACGACTTTCAGACACACAGGAAAACACCCGCCAGCATTTTACGACTTTCAGACACACAGGAAAACACCCGCCAGCATTTTACGACTTTTGGACACACAGGAAAACACCCGCCAGCATTTTACGACTTTCGGACACACAGGAAAACACCCGCCAGCATTTTACGACTTTCAGACACACAGGAAACACCCGCCAGCATTTTACGACTTTTGGACACACAGGAAAACACCCGCCAGCATTTTACGACTTTCAGACACACAGAAAAAACCCGCCAGCATTTTACGACTTTTGGACACACAGGAAAACACCCGCCAGCATTTTACGACTTTCGGACACACAGGGAAACACCCGCCATCATTTTACGACTTTCAGACACACAGGAAAACACCCATTCTGCATGGCGCCAACAGAAATAACTGAAAAGGCATGTCAGCAGAAATAATCATCGAGCGGTGTGCATCCAGTGAGATTTTCTTGGTAAAAAAAAATTACTCGGTCGTCACAATCGTGATTCCAAGATCAAGGAGGAGATAAGAAAAGCAAACATTGTGTTTAAAAAATTACAGGTATAAGTTCAAGGGAAAACTTGTGATGAAATTTTGCGCCTGAAACAAAATGAAGTAAGGTAAAACAGATTTCTAGGCCAATCACAAGCGACAAGAGTGGTGAATCAAGGATGAAAACGTTTAAGGCAGAAATTTTAGGCCACAACGGCAAAGGTTTTGGATTTGCATCTAAAGTCTGCTACGTAGAACAGCGAAGCATAGGGCACTGATAAAAAAACATTATGGGAAAGCCTGTTCCACTCTTCAACAGCGCGGCTGAACGACCTGCTTTGCGCTCATTGTGAATGGCTGTTTCTTCAGTCAGACTGTGTGATTGACAGCATGATCTTTGAGGCAAAGCACCTCGGACATGTTCTCGACAACGGGGGAAAATGTCCTTTGGAAGCTACTCTTCACCTCATGGATGTGATGCACACCACATTTCCAATCATCTTGACGTAATCGAAGGCTATACAAAACCACATTGCGGATGATGCAAAAGCAGGCCGCAAAATTAAATTAAATGGAAAACCTTATGAGCATATAGTAGATCAAAGAAACCAACATACCCTACCCAACTTTCTATTGCTGTCTGTTACTTACGCATGAGCAAACGATATCATACATCTTTGAGAATCTGTAGCAAATTGCGAGACATTGTCTCGCAATTTGCTTTATGCTTCTTTCTGCTACCATTGCCGATATTGGCTTTGTCGGCAAAAGTTTGACTTCGCACATCATGGTCCTAAATTTTTGTCTTTCTTCGGATGCTAAAAACACTTTTGTGGTTTTGCCTTCCTGACACCTGCGTGCGTGACTTCTTTTTTAAAAGTGCAACGTTAGGTATAAAAACGAGAGCAAAATAGAGCCATAGTGTAATTTGATGGATTTGTAGCGCCAGTCGGATAAGGTACACTGCGGTCAAGAAAAACTATGCAGGTACAGTCAGAGAAACAATACTGACTCCCTTAATACAAGTGCCTACATTGGATCATATGGGAGTCATTATTGTTTCTGTGGTTGCGTTGCACATCCCCCTGGGATCCAATATGGGTATACCAATTCTATTTTTCCTATCAGCAGCCATACCAAGGCACGGCGCACCATGATACCATAGGTACATATCCGTGCAGTCACAGACTCAATACTGAATCCCAAGATGCATATTTTTTTCCAATCCACTTCCGCGGACCAGGAGCTCGCAACAGCCAATCACGTCGTCGAAAATTGTGACGTCATCAATTTTGGGATTTTTGCATTGCCACCGCTTTTTGCCATTTGGCACGTTTGCCACCGCTTCGCAACTCTTTCTGGGGTCGCAATAGGGTCAGGTTAGGTCAGGTTAGGTTAGGTTAGGTCAGGTTAGGTTAGGTTTGGTTAAGTTGGGTTTTGAAAATTGGATGTTGAAATTGGCTGGATTTCCCAACAACCAATTAGAGACGCGCATGCGGAAGTGGATTGGAAAAAAAGTGTGCTCCCAAGATCCAATATGGGTACTTGTATTAAGGGTGCATGCTGTTTCTGTAATTGTACAAATATGCTGTTAGAGGCGCCATTTAGTCTTTTTCATTCGACTTCCAAAAAACGCGTTTGCAGGCATTTTCAAGGTCGCACAAATAAAGTTTGGTGATTTTGTTCCAAAGTGATGCAAATGTGCGTAATGACAGATAATTGTGAACCTACTTTAACCACTGGGCAATGACAAATGATGCCACGAATGCACACGACTATTGAAGCAGCAACAGACCACATAATATGATCGAACTTCATGCTGGCTGATCAATTCGTATAGGAATATCTGTGTGACAATGAGAAAAAAAATATTTAAAATCAGTTGATGAAATCGCTTCAGTAATCACAGCATTGTGAAATAACTCTGTCCACATGCAAAGATGGTGTACACTTTTGGGACATACCTGTCCTCGGGTCCGACACATCGAATTCCCGATCATGTCCCCCTAGATATCATCAATCACAACAAATCACTACCCGCAGAATCATTATACTATATCAATCCATCTTTTACCATCTGTTCTTTTGCAAAGTCACCTCAAGAAACTTTTCACATGAATTTTCAGGACACTAAAATTAAATGTCAGGTTTTGGCTTCTTTTTGCCAACTGCTATCTTACCAAGAAAAAACATCAAGACTCACAGCCCACACAAACATAGCTTAAAAGAACACTTCCTATCTAAGCCCATGTTAAAATATAGTGTTCCAAACTGAACATCGTGTTTAGAGCGTAGATTTGCGATCTGGGCACGGATGTGTGGGCCCACGAACGTAAAGTCATTATGCCATGCGCATATACCAATAAGTATATTCTGATAAAAAATACATATCATATTTTTTCTATTTTTCATATTTTTTTACATTTTTCATATTTGCATTGTTTCTTATCTGAGCCCGCTGTTTGTTTGTGTCTTTTGACAAGTTATTATTCTTTTTGAGTCCGCAATAAGCAAGAATCTGATCAGAAAACGGGAATTAAAGAGTCAAGAAAATGCAGAACTTGAAAGAAGAAAAACACATGCACCAAGGATGCGGAGTCACAAACAGCCAAACATGCAAAGGTTTGGGAAACTCCGGCCGAATCGCATTTCAAATGTGTGATCGCATGACGTTTGCCCCGCCGGTAAACCAAAAAGGAGTGGAGGCGGTGACATGTGATTGGTTAAGATTGAGTGCTTATTTTTTTAGGAAGAAATTTGAAGAAAAGGTTGAGATTGAGGAAAAGAGGAGGAAAATTAGAAAATATTGAGGAAGAAATAGCTATGCTTATTTCCGTAGATTTCGTAAATAAGCTTCGCTTTGATATCCGAGGCAACGTTCAAGATTCACTTGACGCACAAAGTGGTTGAGGCATCACAATCAGGTGGACTCCAGTTTTTTCGCTTTCCAGCCGATCTGGCGAGTCGAAGCAATAAACAGCCGCTGCAAAAGCAATTCCAAAACCAAAATCAATCGAAACATGAAGAACATGCTCACCTGCCTACTGGATCCGCGATTCACAAAGGCTTCTTATTGTTCGTCCAAAGTATACCTATCTCAATAGTTTCACAAACATTAGATGAAAATTACAGCCCATCGAAACCAGGCAATAAACGATATTCTAACTCCTTGGAGGTCTAATTGCTCTGAGCAAACGCAGTCGGCGCTGTGGCAATCAAAATGGTGAGTCATGTTCTCATCTGCGCACACAATGTGAGTCAATATCATCGAAAGCCAGAGCGTGGAAAAACGCAGAGTAATCCTGAGTCACCAGGCGATTGTCATCGGAAAGCCTGGCGAAATTCAGCGACGACCCAAAAGCACGCAGCGTCCCAGAGTTTCACCGCATGAACTACTACTCCACACCCTGTAGCTTGGGTATACGGTGCACAAAACAGCTGCCTGATCACCATTGTAAATTTAAGGGATTTACAATTGAATCCTTTTTGTGAAAAAGGGCATAATTCCACTTTTACCCGGATATTAGTTCGATGTCACCCATCTCTGTTCTTCCCATAACGCTTCACGTAAAAAAGGCACATTTGTGCTGACTCCAAATGGATCTATAGAGTCTGTGAAAAAAAAACATTTTTTTTGGAAAAAGACATAAAGCCAATGGGAATTGTGCCGTTGTTACTTGGTTGGAAAGTATGAAAACAAAAAAATGGGAATTATGCGCTTTTTCCAAACAGGA
>JASGXE010015480.1:0-10606 GCA_030068105.1 Sinentomon sp. SZTP_YWyxl | reverse complement strand
CTTGACATTTCTGTCATGGAGAAGGGCGTTGTTCGAAACCGCCCATATCCAATATATTTTTTTGAACAGAAAGTCCTAATGACGTTCATGGGAGAAGGGCTGAACAAGCAATTTTGATCACTTTGGATGACTTTGCTCAGCAAAACGGACTTGACGAGGATTCCAACATTTTGCTGTGTTTGTGTAAGGTACTGGGTGTTCAATGTGAATGGTTGGCATCTGTGGACATTGTTTGAACACAAAACATAAAAAACCGATTATCTCAAAATCAAAAAAATGGACATAAGCCCTTATCCAAAAAGGCCCTTCAATTTACCCAGTCCAATTTGCCTCCGTCCACTTCTCCTCCTCCGTTCATCCCAGTCCCCCGATCCCCGAGAATTTCCTGCCAATAGGAGTTTCGGGGATGTTGGTCTGGCCTTCCAGCGTTTGTTGGATGCAAAACCACAAACCCCATGGCGTCAGCGGAACTCCAGCGACGCTGCGCCGCAAGCTGCAGCCGCCATACGTCACAACGCAACCGGAAAAATACCGAGAAACTAAAATCGAGTGTAGTAGCCGCATTGGTGCGTGACTTCTGGACCACGCTGTATAATGATCTCATATTTTCGTCGGGTAAAACTCTTAAACCATTCGGGGAACAAAAGTGTTCAAGTTTCGATGTTATAAAATTTCGGGTTCCTGACAGGTATTTTCAAAGATTGTCCAATTTTTCCGATGCAACATGGTTTGACCTGCGGAAGAGTTGTAGAGGAAACCTTCCAGTTTCCAAAAATACCAAAATCATTGAATTTGAACACCATTCAACAATTTTATGGCCAGAGACAACGCGCCATGGAAGCATCGTTTTGTTTTTGGCGGGGAAGAGGCCGCGACTCCCAAGGATTTCAAGGGAGCCGCGGCGTCTTCCCCGCTCAAAGATATAACGACGCTGCCATGTCGCGTTATCTCTGACCATAAAATTACCGAATGGTGTTCAAATAATTCAATGATTTTGGTATTTTTGGAAACTGGAAGGTTTCCTTTACAACTCTTCCGCAGGTCGAAACCATGTCGCAACGAAAAAAAATTGCACAATCTTTGAAAATACCTGGCAGGAACCCGAAAAGTTTGAGATCATTTCAATGTGTGAAAGTGCTCATTTTTTAGCTTTGCACCATACGCAACCACATCAAAATCCGTCGCTTTGTTCAGGAAAAATTTGACTTTCTGTGGGCATCGCACCGCGGTCCGCCATTCACTCGCATGTATTTCGCTTCTGTCCGATAGATGATACCCCCTTTAAACGCCGCAATCCAGCAACACACAGTTTGGTCACACGAAAATCCCGGAGTTACTCCACTTCTTCCTTAAAGCGTTATGCAACAACTTTTAAAATGGTCAAAAATAGTCATGCGGATCAGCCTCATTTCATTGGCATGACGGAAGCACGGTCAAACTTCAAGGGGAAAAATTTATTTTTATCGACGAAAGTCCACCGGAGTGAAAACAGAGGGAGTTTTGGTTTACGACCCCAAGGTTTCCACAGAGGATTGTTGACCACATGCCGCAACTTCATATAAAGTTGGCCCACGGAACGTTTTTTGGCCGTAACCTTTCACACCGACCAGCAATAACGACCAAATTTGGGCAACAACGGGCAATAACCCGGCAATAACGATTGCGCCTAGGCACTTTGTCGTGGGCGGGATAAAAAATTTTACGGGGGCTAACTTCACGTGAAGTTGGCCCACGGAAAGTTTTTTGGCCGTAAACCCTTTGACCCCGACCAGCAATAACGACCAAATTTGGGGAAAACAAGGGCAATAACCCGGCAATAACGATTGCGCCTGGGCAACTTTGTCGGGGCGGGATAAAAAATTTTTACGGGGGCCAACTTCACGTGAAGTTGGCCCACGGAAAGTTTTTTGGCCGTAACCTTTGACCCCGACCAGCAATAAACGACCAAAATTTGGGCAAAACGGGCAATAACCCGGCAATAACGATTGGCCTAGGCACTTTGCCGTGGGCGGGATAAAAAAATTTTACGTGGGCCAACTTCACGTTGAAATTGGCCCACGGAAGTTTTTGACTGAAACCTTTGACCCCGACCAGCAAAAACATCCAAATTTTGGCAATAAGGGCAATAACCCGGCAATAACGATTGCGCCTGGGCACTTTGTCGTGGGCGGGATAAAAAATTTACGGGGGCCAACTTCACGTGAAGTTGGCCCACGGAAAGTTTTTTGGCCCTAACCTTTGACCCCGACCAGCAATAACGACCAAATTTGGGCAACAACGGGCAATAACCCGGCAATAACGATTGCGCCTAGGCACTTTGTCGTGGGCGGGATAAAAAATTTTACGGGGGCCAACTTCACGTGAAGTTGGCCCACGGAAAGTTTTTTGGCCGTAACCTTTGACCCCGACCAGCAATAACGACCAAATTTGGGCAACAACGGGCAATAACCCGGCAATAACGATTGCGCCTGGGCACTTTGTCGTGGGCGGGATAAAAAAATTTACGGGGCCAACTTCACGTGAAGTTGCCCACGGAAAGTTTTTTTGGCCGTAACCTTTGACCCCCGACCAGCAATAACGACCAAATTTGGGCAAAACGGGCAATAACCCGGCAATAACGATTGGCCTAGGCACTTTGTCGTGGGCCGGATAAAAAATTTACGGGGGCCAACTTCACGTGAAGTTGGCCCACGGAAAGTTTTTTGGCCGTAACCTTTGACCCCGACCAGCAATAACGACCAAATTTGGGCAACAACGGGCAACAACCCGGCAATAACGATTGCGCCTGGGCACTTTGTCGTGGGTGGGATAAAAATTTTTACGGGGCCAACTTCACGTGAAGTTGGCCCACGGAAAGTTTTTTGGCCCTAACCTTTGACCCCGACCAGCAATAACGACCAAATTTGGGCAACAACGGGCAATAACCCGGCAATAACGATTGCGCCTAGGCACTTTGCCGTGGGCGGGATAAAAAAATTTTACGGGGGCCAACTTCACGTGAAGTTGGCCCACGGAAATTTTTTTGGCCGTAACCTTTGACCCCGAGCAGCAATAACGATCAAATTTGGGCAATAACGGGCAATAACCCGGCAATAACGATTGCGCCTGGGCACTTTGTCGTGGGCGGGATAAAAAATTTTACGGGGGCCAACTTCACGTGAAGTTGGCCCACGGAAAGTTTTTTGGCCGTAACCTTTGACCCCGACCAGCAATAACGACCAAATTTGGGCAACAACGGGCAATAACCCGGCAATAACGATTGAGCCTAGACACTTTGTCGTGGGCCGGATAAAAAATTTTACGGGGGCCAACTTCACGTGAAGTTGGCCCACGGAAAGTTTTTTGGCCGTAACCTTTGACCCCGACCAGCAATAACGACCAAATTTGGGCAATAAAGGGCAATAACCCGGCAATAACGATTGCGCCTGGGCACTTTGTCGTGGGCGGGATAAAAAATTTTACGGGGGCCAACTTCACGTGAAGTTGGCCCACGGAAAGTTTTTTGGCCCTAACCTTTGACCCCGACCAGCAATAACGACCAAATTTGGGCAACAACGGGCAATAACCCGGCAATAACGATTGCGCCTAGGCACTTTGTCGTGGGCGGGATAAAAAATTTTATGGGGGCCAACTTCACGTGAAGTTGGCCCACGGAAAGTTTTTTGGCCGTAACCTTTGACCCCGACCAGCAATAACGACCAAATTTGGGCAATAACGGGCAATAACCTGGCAATAACGATTGCGCCTGGGCACGTTGTCGTGGGCGGTAACCCGTGGGTCAACTTCACATACATCCAAGAGTGTAGGTAACGGAAATGGCAAGGAATGCATATAGTCAGTGATAACATGCATAAAGGGCAATTAGTCAATTTCACCCCAACCCCACCGATTGCCCAGAGGGTGTATTGAAGCAGATTCTTATATAAAGAGAATGGATGTTTGACAGTTTTCAGCTGAAAGTCCCACAGAGGTGAAGGAAGATCAGCCAAACCAAAGTTCCGCAGCCTAACTTCTCCAATGGCGAGGAGTGTGTCAATTTTTCCTTACCTGCCTGGCTAACGCAAATGCTGCATGAGAGAAAGCAGGTTGCAGGTCAACATCCCAAAATGGCAATCCTTTGAGAAATGAGAGCCTGGCCATTCTGTGGATGTGACACCAGTCAGGTTCCTTCATATTTACAGGTAGGTTGGTTGGTCGACTTGCATCAGGTGCTACCTAATGGCTAATACCTTGCATAAAGCATGGGCCGCAGAGGTAATTTGCGGACTACGGTACCAAAATGTTTACTCAGACCAGTGATGCATAGTCATTTCCAGAATGCACAGAACATTAATTCAGTCCCACATTCCAGTGATCCTGGAGAGCTTTTTACTCAGCTCCAAGAAACCATCCTGGTTGCAACAAAGTGCTTGCTCTGATGAGCTTTCTTCTGTGTTTTCCTCCACTGGTCCACAACCAGCAAAATTTCATTCTGATTGGGAAACTTCGTAGGTACTACAGGAAGCATTGCTCCCGTGCTGCAAATAATTTGTGACTAGTGCATGTCTCATGATCAAAAATGCAAATACGTCAGGAAGGTTACTGGGCGTGCCTACCAAAAATAAATGAAACAGGTAAGAAAAGAAACCTGAAAAAAAAAATAAAAAATCTCACTTCATTGTCATCAATTGGAACGGAATTGTGAAGCAGATTTCCCATCTCCCGTAAGGCATTATTCCTATCTTGTTCAGCCTGGTCCAGGTTGGATTTATTTGTTGCTATCTCCCCATCAATTAAAACTCTCAGCTGTTTTATTTGTGGGATCGAATATTTGAGCAAGCTGTCATGAGACTGGTCGTTTAAACTGATGTCCTTAATCGGTAAATCGTCAGCCTCAATCACTGATCCATTGCCGACTTTGCTGGCCTGTGAAAATAATGTATAAAATAATAATAAAATAATAAAATAGGTAATAAAATATGTATATGTGTGTAAAAAATAATGACAATAACATCATATTGTTTCGATGGGGACCTATGGCTATCGAAATTCTCAGCATGCCTGTTAAAAAAGGAATAGAAAACAGAAACAAGATTTGCCTAGCAAACAAATGGGTTGACCAAATAATAAATCAGAGTTATGTACAGTACCAACCTTTATTTTTTCACCGATGACCTTGCTGCATAAATTTTTGAGTTTGTTGAGATTGTCTGCTTTGTGTCTTACTGAAAAAGAAAAAAAAAATGTTCAGAAAATATAGCTAGCCACTGATTATCACAGATGGCAGGAAACGGCAACACCAGATTTGCGGTACTCCGATTCATCGGATTTGCGGTTGCGCCGGCAGAAAAATTAAAAATTAAAAAAAAGATGCAGATCTACGGTCATTCAAAAATTTGAAATACTTGCGATCAATGACCAAAAAATCTGTCATTGATGGCCATTTCACTGATTGTGGTCTTTCACTACCTAGCAGTTTTACTTCCCAAGCATTGTGTTATTTTTTCTCTCTGTAAAAGTTAACAGAACAGAAGTGGGCAACAGTTGCCACACAACATGATTTTAACAATGAGAAGATAGGAAGGTGCTAAAACTCCTTCCTTCCCACCATGCCTTCTGCGACATGAAAAACCATCCCAACAATCTTGGAAATCTTGGAACAGCATTGGAATCTTGGCTGATAATTTCTATGCAGTGCTTGGGCAAAAAATAACAAAAATTGATTTTCTTATTGTTCTGCAACTGGCTGTGTTTATCTCCTCAAAAATAAATATGCTAAAATGAAAAACGAAGGATAACAATTTTGGCATCATTCCGATGATAGCTTTAGTCTGAGCGCAGATCAGTCCTCGGGTGTTTGTTATTTTTTGGCAAAGACACACACAGCCAGCCAGTCACATTCCAATCCTTTGTAATGGCAGGTTATGACCTTTGCAATGTTTTCAACCAAATACTTTTTATTTGGTGCCAAATACCACCAAATATCAAAACAAACCAACCACTTCTCATCAGCATCCAGAAGCAATTTTACAACACCGCTGGGTATTCAAGTGATATCGCTCATTTAAAGCTTTCAAATTTTGCACCTACCAGGTCAAAGACACTTTCAAATGTTGACATTCGAAAACAATGAATACCTATGCAGGTATTTTGTGGATGGTTCTCATTTTGTTGACATCATGAGACATTCTACAAACAGTTACACTTCCAAGAATGTGTCTATATGTGGAGTACAAAAAAAGTTCACTTACGCTGTCGCCATGATGAGTCCTTATCCACAACCAGATCGACGTGGCTCTCATTCATGAATCTATTTTTCTGATTCTGTCGCATTTTTTCAGGGTCACCACCTGATTCAGTCCTAAACAGTTCAATATCAAGCACCATTGTTCAAAACCTTGTAATTTTAAAATCCTTTTAAGGTATCTAGGGAAGTGACAAGCAAAAACACCAGTTATTTTTCGCCAAACCCAGTAAACCGCAACAGCAAACCAACTCATACGTCTACTTAACAGTTTTTATTGACAGCACAAATTCATAACCTGCATGTGCAGGTGCATAGGTACCTATGTCCTACGGCAGGTGAAGCACACTTAACACGGGTAGCTACCAAGATGCATTTGCAATAATTTATCAGTGCACATGTCAAGGATTTGACTATTCCTAACAATGGTCAATGTAGGTAAGCATGCAGGTTTATTCTGCTGGTCAGCTTTATTCGATCGCCGAAAACACAATGAAGACAAGGCAATCAAATTCAATTTCAAGGTCAAAAGTGCAGACAGCAGACGTGGAAAATAGCAGTGAGTGTGGCGTGAGGTAATCAGTTGATAAGATCGGTGATCAATGTGTGCAAAGCACAGGTCATCAGATACGGTGCGACGTGAGCGGAGTGAGAGAAAAAACGGGGCATTTTCAGTTGTGGCTATGGACGATTGGACGGAGTTGGCAGCAGCATGCAGGTGCACAGGCTTTCATTTGGGAAGCGGCCTGTTTCACCTCTTTCCTTTTGCAAGGTGAAATGTCTGTTAAGTGTTTCTCTGAGTTTTCGCCTTTCTCAAGATTATCCATTTCATTGTGAAGCATTATTTCTGTGAAGTTTGCTCTATCATTCATGTGGATGCAAGATATTTGCAAATTCAATGGCAGATAATACAGGAGCTTCAACCGATTGGTGAGAAGATCTTGCCTCTTTAAGATACGCAGATATCGCTTGATTTCCTTAACCTGCAATTTCAGATGCATCTCTCGAAATTGCAGAGCTGGTTGGTGGGCTTTGGCAGTTCTCTTCGTTCTTCATCTTCATGGCCAGAACAGTTTGAATTGATGCACATGCGGCGTGGTGAGGCCAGTAGTTTGGTTCACAGAACCGGGAAACCACGGTTTCTTTTTCGGTGTGGCTTGTCAGGGAGCGAGTGGGGCGATCCTGTGTGGAGGATCTGCATTGCCCGAGAAGCAAAATAAGTTGTGCCATTAGTTTCTCGTCTCTTGAGTCAGCGTTTTAATCTCAGTGGCGCGGCGTCAGGGGAGACAAGGGAGACAGTGTCTCCCCTTAAAAATTGGGAAAACACTTCCCTGCAAAAATGGGAAAACTGTCATTTTGTGGACAACAGTCTTGTGTCAAATCAAAGCGCCTTGCCTTTGGGAAACAGCCTTGACTTTGGGAAACACTCAGATACTTTTTTTTTCATCGTTGTGGACAACAGTCTTGTGTCAAATCAAAGCGCCTTGCCTTTGGGAAACAGCCTTGACTTTGGGAAACACTCGGATACTTTTTTTTCATCGTGACAAAACAACGCATTCATGCTCACATTCATGCCTCCCTGTTGCAATGGTTGCGGCTTTGCAGGCTGAACCACCTCAAACACAATCAACAGCTGCGATCGCGCTCTTCTCTGCACTCTCATTCCCAACCCATCTGCTGAATGCCAGGAGACACATTCAAATCTGTCTCCGGAAAAAGCGGACCCCACCTCGCCTCTCAATGCGCAACCAACCCAGCCACTGCCTGCATTGTGGGTGAAAACGCCGAGTGAAAAAGCCGCCCTGGGAGACGTTTCTGAATCTGTCTCCGCCAGCAAACCAACAAAGGAACAGCAAAGAGGGAGCAAAAAGACAAGAGTCTCACCGCAGTGCCTTTTTTCTCACCCACACCACACGCTGAATGGTCAAGAATAAGCATTACAAGTGGGCTTGCGCCTATTCTCGCACGTTTTAAAACATATGTTACAAAATGTGCTTGGCCGGCCCGGAAAAATTCGTTGTTTTCAACCTTGTAAAAATGTCTCCCTTGAAATTTTGGCCACGCCGCGCCACTGTTTAATCTGTTATCACTTGTTTTGTCCCTTCATTTTTCCTTTGAGCTCATTTAAAAAATTAGGGAGAGGCACAGGCCTAGATTCATGTGTGGATCAGTGAGATTGTTTGTGGGGAGTCGTGTTGCCTTAACCCTTTGCGGTCCTTTGTCGGACTGGATCCGACACCCTTTTGATTCCTATCTGGTCCCATGTCGGACTGGGTCCGACATCCATTTTGAGTTTGATTTAGTCCTATGTCGGATGGCATCCGACAAGCAGAGTGAACCAGACGCACATGGGAGATGGAGAGGTGCAATCTGCAGTACTTTTTTCATCTTCATGAGGTTGGTTGGGGAAATGAATAATGATATTATTATAATATGAAGAGAGGCAAAGAAAAGGAAAATCAATGCCATGCTGCCATCTTTTGAATGAAATGCGACAAACTGCTTAGACTGGTGGGAATCGGAGATGACGCTCGTGATGAGGTATTTCATTTGTTGTGGATTTTCAAGCGCAAGTTCAAAAAGCAAGAAAAAAATCGGAAGGAAGGCTTCATTTTTCAGTGAAATAAGGACTTCACTGGTGCAATTTGGGACACACTGTACTTTTCTAGGACATGTATTCTGAGGTCAGGTGTTCCCTTAGTGATGGTAGTTCATGACAAAAGTCTATTAATGATCATGGGACCAACCACAAGCCACCTAAAATCATGCAAAATATTTTAATTACAAATCTCTTGAAAAATCTAAAAACCCCAAACTTTTAATTCAGACCACAAGGGTTTTTCTCCAATTTTCGGAAAAAGACCGCAAAGGGTTAATAGGTACAGAATTTCACTCGGTGATAAAAGGTTTCATCTTTATTTTACAGCAGAAATTCGCTTTGTTTTCCTCCTTCGGTGTTTTGTGATCTCAAAAAACCCAAACATTGGGAATGTCTTCGTCTCGAGAGTGTGTGGTGGCCCTGGGTGATTAACTGATTAATGGTCTTTTCTGCTCTGGAGAATCCGTGGCAATTCTTTCGACATCATTTTCATTTCATTCACCTGAGGCTTTGGCCTGCCTTGTGAAGTCTTATCTGAGGGCGAGCAAAAGAGACTGTGTAGCTCACAATAAATAGGCGATTAATGCTTCACACACAATTTTTAAACACACAATTTGAGTGCGCAGATCCAAGATCACGGTGAGAAAGGGAACAGGTGAGAAGAATCAAGCCTGCAAAACTGATTTGATTGAAGTTGATGGAAGGGGCAAGAAGCGGGTCATCAATAATTGAAGCAGAGCCACAAATTATTGTCGACAGCATATTTTGGTGCCTGGTGGTCCAGAGGTGGTGGGTGTCCTAAAGATGAAATTGACCGGACAAGAGCAAAAAAACAGCAGCACCTTACAATTGCAGTGCACAACAATCAAGCACTTTCACGTAGGTAAGGTGTCAGGACCAAATTTTGTTCACATCAATCAAGGACCAAATTTTGATCACATGCATCTGCTGTTGAGAGTGCCTAAATGTCACCTGGCATCACTCCTGCCAGTTTTGTCCGGAGCTTGATGTTGGCCATTGAATGCATTCAAATGTTGGAGGTGACATCTGCCGTGTCGCAGTCCGCAGATGTCTTCTACAGGGTGTTCGGAAAATCGGCTACCAGGAGCATACGAGTGGATTTCTTCTTAAGTGTTTCCAAGCAAAAACTGTTCAATAATTTTTTGCTGCGACACCCCGTTCCAGGAGCTAGAATGCATTTCAGTGGCTGTTCCGCGAGTAAGAATGCTGTTCCGTGGCTGTTCAGAGAGCAGAAATCCTGCGCAGTGCCTCTGTGAAGCAGACTTATACCTACCTAATAATGGACAAATCACATCCACATCGAATGCGCCACGTGTGGGCGATTTTTTTTAAACGAGCCATCGCTCGCCCCCCGCCGGCGCGAACGAAGGACACAATATCCAGAGTTAGTCATAAAATGTAATTTTAGTCCATTCAGCAAAATTCTTTCAGTGTACAGCGAAATCTGTTCAGTGTTACAGTCAGAGCCCCTGGAATCGGAACCGTCAAATGGGGTGACTTTGTACCACGTGGTCTCATTGCCATGTTGGCCAATGAGACCCCGATTAAATGCACCAGCTAAAGGCACACATTTAAAGGAGCGGCCAAAGACACCCCATTGATGCTGGCCAAAGCCACTCCTTTTCTGCAGCACCTGCAATTACATACAGAAAAATGAATGGCTAAAGTCACCCCAAGAGACTGTGGAAAGTGGGTACTGGACAGAAAATATGTAGTTACCTGGGTTATTCGGTATCAAAAGACATCTTTTACTTGAGATCTGG
>JASGXE010015479.1:0-12717 GCA_030068105.1 Sinentomon sp. SZTP_YWyxl | reverse complement strand
TACTGATTTTCTCGAAACATTGGTCTCAGTTGCAAATTCTTCACAGACCTGTTTTTTTGAGAAATGTCAAATTTTTAATTTTTCCCTGACTTTTCAGGAATTTTCACAAAATCCCTGACTTTTCCCTGACTTTTCCAGGCTTGTGGCAATTCCCTGACTTTTCCAGGTTTTCCAGGTGCGTAGACACCCTGTATAACGTCGAGTGTTGACCACATGATCTGGAATAACTTCTTCTCCGGAGGGCTCTTTAAGAAAATAAAATAACGGTACATTGCGCATTTTGTTTTCGCTATTTTCCCACTCTATAAATTTCTATTCCGCAACGCAAACACGTATAGGTACCTATTCTCGGCTTTTTGTTTTTTCCTGGGAGATAGTGGGTAGGTATTTAATACAGTCTGTCAAGGAGACAGATTGATTTTGGACAGATGGATTTTTTCGTGTTGACGCTTTTCCGAGTCGGGACTTTTCCATGTTGACGCATTTCCTAGTTGGGGCTTTTCCGTGTTGACGCTTTTCCGTGTTGGGATTTTTCCGTGTTGACGCAATTCCGGTTTGTGACAAAATGTCAAGCTCCGGAATTTCAGTGCATTTGTTGACGATTTTCTGTGTTGGGGCTTTTCTGTGTTGACGCTTTTCCGTGTTGGGGCTTTTCCGTGTTGATGCTATTCCGTGTTGGGGATATTCCGTGTTGACGTTTTTCCGTGTTGGGACATTTCCGTGTTGGCGCTATTCCGTGGTGACGCTTTTCCGTGTTGGGGCTTTTCCGTGTTGACGCTTTTCCGGTCCATGACAAAATGATTTGTTGACGAATTTCCGTGTTGGGGCTATTCCGTGTTGACGCTTTTCCGGCGACCCCCATTGGCATGAACTCTCTGACTTCTACCCGTAAGAAAGCTTCGAAGTAGAGCTAAAGAGCTGTAAGCAATTTAAAATGCTTAAGTTTTGCAAGCAGCAGTTCATGGTTGATGGAATCAAACGCTTTTGAGAAGTCGATCAGAACAAGGCATTGAATCTTGCCTGAATCAATGGAATGATAAGTCGTTTTGAATCTCTAGCTGGGCTGTATCTTATCTTACATGCAAAAAGAAAATTCACAAGCTGCTCATTTAGGGCTTTTTCCAGCAGTTTAGATAAGCAAGGGAGGATACTTACAGGCCTCAGGTCAGGCAAATAAACCACTACTCTCTGAAGATGGCCACTACGCCTGGGTTTGAATTAATACAGCCGAGTCTCAAACACACGACCTTGAGATTACCAGATGGAGCTCTTCGAACGAAAGCACTTTTTGTTTTCGTTAACCTCTTTGAAGTGATTGAAGGCTTTTCTGTGCAGATGCTTGTAAATGGCTTCCGCGTCGGTCCCGGCTTTGACTGTCTTCGAATTAAAAATTGAAATTTTGCATCACTAACTTCTGCTGCATTTGCGCCAATCTTTTTACCAAATGTGCTGACGGACATCATTCCATTGGCTTAAAGTTGCGGTTGACCTTTGACCTTCACCCACAAGACAGCAACACAGCTCCCGAGACGCGCACTGAAAACATGCGCCCAAATTGAAGCACATCAATTTCTGGTTTCCTAGAAATTGGACCTATTGTTTATAAAAATCAATTTTGGCCCAGGCACCTGCCCAGGTCAATCCTAAACACAGAAGTGATTTGGGTATACCTGCCCAACAGAAATTTCAAAATAAACGCACAATATGGGTGATGCGAGAAGCACTTCAAAACGCCATTCATCTTGCCGAAGCCACTCTCCTCAGTGCTTCATTCTCATTATGAGCACAATGGTGCATGCATGCCTGAGTATGTAATGTAAAGCGCGTTCATTTTCAGAATGGTCCACGCCAAAACTTGCAGCAAAACGAAGGTGGGAGCGGGGGCATGACAGAGGTGTCCAAATTGTTGAACATTCTTTGCCTGAATATCCTAGCTTTATCATTTAAGCGTGATTTTCAAACCGAAATTTCGGCAAGCGCCGCTGGCTCAGTCGCACGGCACTGGGCCTCAGATCCGAAGATCGCAGGTTCGAGTCTCCCCATCGGCAGAATTTTTCATTTTCGTTTGGCACATACAGGGTGATCCAAAAAAAGGAAACTGAAATATTTTTCGTGGATTTTTTGATTCTGTAAAGTATTTTAGGAATTACAATGAGTCTGAAATGGTCTTCCGGCACCCTCTGCATCCTCTCAGGTCACAGCATGTGCATGCTGTTTCTGAAGGAGGCCTGGAAACCAAGGCAATGGAGCACCAACTGAGCTGAGATGGTCCAAAGAAAAAGGTAAATGAAATGCGTTTATTGGCGACTAATTTGAGTCTGCAACGTGTTTTATGGCTTACAGAGTTGCCTGGACATGTCGAACATCTTCCTCTTCATCCTGTTGAGCTGTGATGCATGATGCTTTTTCCCAAAATGGACCGGATACTCCAAGCCAAACAGCCGAACTGACCATCCCAAGAGAAGAGAAACGAAATGTTTTTCGGTGCTGTTATGGTTTTGATGGACGTTTAAAAATGCCAAACTGCTGCAGTTTTGAAGCAACAAAAATGGATTTTCGAACACTGATGCTTTAACAGCATGACGTGCAGTGAAAGAAACCACAAGACAAGGTCCTCAGAAACAAAACAGTTACGAAAACAAAACCTAAAAGCATTTTGTTCATCTTTTCTTTGGATAATCCGTTCGTCTGTTTGGCATGGAGAATCGAGTCCATTTTGGGAAAAAGGCAAAACGGGTGCAAGCAACACGGTAAGTGGGAAGGATGAAGCGGTTGATGTTCGACATGTTTAGGCAATTTAATGCCTAAAATGCATTGCAGAATCAAATTAACCGATGAAGAAACACATTTAACTTTTATCTAGAAACACATTTCGTTCACCTTTTTCTTCGGACCATCTGAGCTCAGATGGTGCTCCATTTCCTTGGTTTCTAGGCCTCCTTCAGAAACAGCATGCACATGCTGTGACCTGAGAGGATGCAGAGGGTGCCATTACGACTACTTCAGACTAATTGGAACCCCAAAAAACATTGCAGAATCAAAAAATCCACGAAAAATATTTCAGTTTCCTTTTTTTTTGGATCACCCTGTATTTGCTGGGACAAAACATATCACAGATGGAAAAGCAACCCAAACGTGATTTTCAAATTTTCCAGACATGAATACGTGTGCCTGATTTCCAGTTGATGGCAACAACAGCAGATGTGGCCTCACGCCATTGCAAGTATGTGCCAATTGCCACGGGATGGCCAGCGAAGTTTCGGTTTTCAGTGCTGCACACCAGAAAAGTGCACATTTTAAAAGCAGGAGCGGAACGACAAGCAAACCAGACAGATCGTATGGTCACAGAAAGTCGAAAAAACTCCGAAAAGTAGAATTAGCAAAAGATAAGAGGTGAAAACTGAAGAGTTTCGAAAATTGAGGCCACCAGCTCAAAATCTGCGATTCCCGATTTTTGCTCAAATCTGCACATCCCTGACTGCAAAAAGGGCGCGGCCATTCTGAAAATGAACAGACTTAAATAGTAAGTACTAGTGCATGCACAGTGCGCAATGCAACAACACAGAAGGGATCATGAATTAGTTATCACGACCAGGATTCACCATTAATGATTGACCGAGAGCAAGAGTCAAGGCAAAGAAAGGCAAAATCGCCACTCCTGCATCCCGCCTTCCGCTGAATCAAAGGGAACCCCGGAACACAGACAAAGATATGAAGGAGGGAAGGCCACCATCACAACTCGCAGGGCTGGGGGGTGGTCAGCAGTTCTATTCAATTCAGTTCATTCAATTCAAACGCAACGAGATATTTTTCGGTATCGTACGATATCCTAGATAAATTCTAGATTTTTATTTGTCCAAGTCCGACATACCGTTGTAAAATGTTTATCCAGCCCTTTCCTTGATATTATAATTTTGATAATTTCTTGCTTTGCTGGTTGAGTGTAAGAGAACACATAATTGTTAACTCCGCCAGGTTTATGTCTTATAAACAAAGACGAAATAAATAAATATCCCTAAAAAGCTTGGTTTCACCCTAGTTTTACCCGAAAATGGGCGCCCTAAAAACCCTAAACGGGAGAAAATCTCCCTAAAATAGGGTAATTACCATGAAAATTGAACACTGCATATAAGCACAAACGGAGCAAGAAAGTTTGGCCTGTGTGTTTAGAGTTTTCCCTGAAAAGAGAACCAACTTGACCGGTGGTGCTCCTTTTCCTAAAGTTCGCCAAAAGATGGCAGGAGTATTATTATTATTTATTATTATTATTATTAATTTGCCTGGTTAAAACCGGCGCAAATTGACAGATATTCAAAAAGCAGCATTTAAGCTTTGTCAGAACAAAAGCGAAAAAAAAAAAAAACAATGAGCAGGAACAACAATTTAACTAAACCAACATTTAAGTAGGAGTTACCAATTGATAAGATTTCTTCTAAATGTTTTAACACCAATATCATTTTCGCCACCGAAAACATCTGCACTAAGGGAATTCCATTCGTTAACCGTCCTAACAGAAAAAGAATATTTCCCAACATCTCTAAAAACCAGTTTTGGGCGCAATTTGAAATCATGATCATGTCTGCTCAGATAACAGGGGGGCAGTAGACTCTCTTTCAATTGAGACCAACCACCAACATTGATGAGGCAAGAAAAAAGACCCACAAGCCTAGAGATCTGCCTCCGTTTAGCAAGTGATTTCCAGCCAAGACCAGCCAACAGAGCAGTAACACTGCTGGAGAACAAATAGTTGCCAGTTACAAAACGTGCTGCTCTCCTCTGGACACGTTCAAGTTTTTCAACATGTATGAGGTGATACGGATCCCATGCTGCAGAGGCATACTCCAAAAGGGACCGAACCAGTGCAAAGTATACCTTTTCTTTCACTAATTTACTTGCATTACGAAAAGAACGCCTAACAAAGAAAAGAGCTGCATTTGCTTTCTTAACTATTCTCTCAATATGTTCACCCCAACATAATGTCTTTGTGAAAGTGACTCCCAGATAAGTGACAGAATCAGAAAAAGGCAAAACAACACCAGACAAGTGGTAACAACCAACATCTTTTTAGAAAATGATATTACAGTGCATTTTCCTACATTTAACCTCATGCCCCATGTGGCACACCACTGCTCAATTTTTTGCAGATCCCCCTGCATGATTAAAGTATCATCAAGAGTTGATATTTCTTTGATGATGGCACAATCATCCGCAAAAAGAAATGGCTGACAAGTGAGCTCATCAGGTAAATCATTTATAAAAATGGAAAAAAGTGTTGGCCCCAGAACACTTCCTTGGGGTACACCAGAGGAAACGAGGCCAGAGGGTGAGAAAACTAGAGGTCGAACCGGTACAGGTTGAACCGGGTACGGCAACCGGTACGGGTACAGCAACCGGTACGGGTACCGGTACACACGTACCGGTTGCAACTTTGTGGGTGCACAAAAAGCCACCTCTTTTGTGACCCCAAAAATCAAAACCAAATTGAAAAATGTTGTCATTTGAGCGAGTTATTGATGTTTGAAGTTTGACTTTTCCTTAGTATTTTTTATCATTTTTTCTTATCTTTTTTCTTTCAAGATTCTTCCAATTTTCAAGATGTTAGTTCAGCAAAAGCATGAGCAACAGCAAAAGTGATAAGGCAAAACGAATCACTTTTTATTTGAAATAAAATTAAAAAAAAAACTCTAAAAATAAATTAAAAAAATAAAACAAAGAAACAAAAAAAATACATTTGAAACTAAACTACTTCCTATAGATTGAATTCGTTTGACCATGAGAGACCACCAGTCCAGCTCTGCACCACAGAACAGAATGTCAACGTTGTCCTATCTCTGCCCTTTTTATATGCTGTGATGCTGACGACCTTGGAGTTGGGACACTGACATGTGGGAGGAGCCTCGAACAATGATTTCCTGTCTTTGCAAGCTCCACCCACCTGCATATAAAAGAACTGACTTCTGGAATTATCATGTCAGTTTGAAGCAAGACTTTGTGTAGTGTCGATCTGCTTGTTAGTTTGCAACTAACACGAAGGACCAGGCGCCATCTTCCCAATGGGAACGGGTCCGCATGTGATTTGGTACCGTTTGCATTGATGAATGTAAGGGATGGATGTTCTTGGTGCAGCGGTTCCGCGCACCGCTTTCGGCACCTCCCACAGTCAATGCCACACACATTGCATTGGAATTCCTGATCCTCTCCGCTGGTCAAGAGACGCATGGCATCGCAATGCGAAAAACCAGATGTGTATCTCAAGTAACCTAACGGAGCTGTGCGGCAGAAAACGGGGCCCAGTCACCCCAGCTGTCCTGCATGTAGATAAGATCACCCGTATTCATTCACTTATCACTGACATTTGAAATCTCATTCTTAATTAAGGGTCAAACGTCCTAAGACTCCTTAAGTACCAGGCTCAGAAAACAAATAGGAGGGCTGAGGATAAGGTCAAACACAGGACAACAGAAAAAAAGAATCAACAACAATAATTGTTTCAGAAAATACCTACTGCAACTCACTTTTACTCACTACCATGTGGTGCCATCTGTTAGATAATTTGTCACGTCAAATCAAAACTGGCATAGACATCAATGTAGCTGCATTTATTGTCAAGTGTTGCCATCTCAGTTCAGAAAGTGGCAAAAGAAAGCCATTTTACCAGTGCCAACCAAAATTCTTGCTGCCGCACACATCCCGAATGAAAGTGGTAAGGAAAGGAGGAAGAGGTCGCCAAGAGTCCACCAGTCCAGCTCTGCACCATCGAACAGAATGACAAATTTGTTCCATCTGTTCCCTTTTTATATGCTGTGATATTGATGACCTTGAGCCTCACAAGAGCACTAGTCCAGACACCTTCAAATACATTGAAATAAGACTGAAACTGGTCCTGCTGTCTTCTTTTTTTTGGCTGGTGGGTGGGTGGCAAATGATGTTTGACTTTGGTCCGAGTGTGGGAGGGGCAGAAGCATCCCACCAAAAATTGGCATAGGAGCGCCAGCCCCTCCCACTTGTCAAGGTCAATGTGTCCCACTTGCATATAAAAGAACTGACGCCTGAGAAGGAGACATCACTTTGTGCCCAGACGGTTGCTGAACCGGTCCGGTTGGATCCCTATTGAAAATCTTGCATAACTCTTTCTGTTTGGTATTTACATTAATTTTATTTGCATCAGTGAATTCCTGAGAAAAAATTGACCAAGAATGATGTGTCACACATGCATGTTTGCTTTCATAAAATTGCCCAAAAAATCGATGAATCCCAGAGTCCAACCGGTACAGTACCCGGTTGGATTTTCAAACGGGTACCGGTACGGGTACAAAATCAAACCGGTACGGGTACGGGTACAACCGGGTACTGTACCGGTTCGACCCCTAGAGAAAACGTTTTTGATCCTAACCTGCTGAGACCGACCACTCAGAAAATCAGAAATCCAATTCACCACAATTTTATTTACACCCAAATGCAACAACTTCCTGACTAGGGAACCATGTGGAACCAGATCAAACGCCTTTTCAAAATCAATGAAGACTGCATCCAATTGACTTCCTCTGTCAAGGACATCGGAAATGCATTGGGAAATGCATGGAGTAAAATTGATACAAAAAAAGTTCAGGAACCAAAGCATCCTGTTCACGTCTTTCGCGCATATCATGCTAACCACCAAAATGGGCATCTTGCAACTTATCTTCTCACCAGCCAGCTTATGTGCCGACCACAATAAATTCGGTCTAATGACCGCTCTACCCTTTACAGTGTAATCAACTTTCAAAATACCCAGTCAAAGTCCAATGTGGCAAGGTCCAAAACCCAAAAATGACTGTGCCTCCAGAAATTCAATATATTTTCAACCAAATCCATAAAAATAGCACCAACTGGCAAGATTTGAGAGGCGCAACGAAATCCGAAAGAGGAACAAGACACTACTCCAAAAAGAGGACTGCATTGGAACAAGGACAAAACAGGGATAAGATCTGGCTACAGGTGCTGCCATCTACCAAAACTATTCATAAACAAAACCAAAGCATTAATTGTCTGAATGTTGCAGATTTGTGGTCTCTATTTCTTCTGGCGTCTGCCACGGTCCCACTAACTACCCAAGATTTAAGCCCCACGTATACAATTTTAAAGCCCCACGGATGCAATTTTAATCGATTCGGTTGACACCCCGTTCATCAAAGACAGACGTTCCTGAGCGTAACATTTCCATTTCGTGGAATGGGAACAGGCTTTCACCATCTCCTTTTATCTGTTTTGATGGAGTTCCATCGTTGACCCCTGATCACTCTCTCCCCACGAGTTTCACGTTTGTCCTCACAACGTTGTTGTGGAGAGAAAACTCAAGAGATCACCATAGGTGGGATGGAAACTTGGAGAACTTGCTCTCCGTTGGCTTCGTCAACGGAGAGCGGGATGCCTCCGAAACGTCAGCTCCGCTGTCCAAAATTGGAGAACAAATCGTCAAGTGAGTTTCTTTCCGAGAGAAAACTCCTTCGCTACAATTTGAATCAAGCTGAGCTGGGAACACATTGACCGCCCTCACGAGAAGCACAGTCCCGCTGTCAGTATTTGAAACCATTCTTCTAACAGTCGCCCGGAGGTTTTTGTGGGTTAAGGGGGGGGGGAAACCTTCGCGCAAACTTTTTTTAATTTTCAATCGATTTGGTTCAAACTTTGCACACATTTTCAGGTCACTTTAACTAAGATCTGTGCAAAATTTCACACCATTAGTGTTACTGGTTTGCCAGCTGTAGCCAGTTTATACGCAAAAAGTAGACTAAACTTTTGATCGCTGCAGCGCCTAAACCATTGGAGCTAGAGACACCTCTAGTTTGCGCCAAAGTGATCCAAATGGAGCCAGAATTTGGGTAGAAAGGTCAGCATCCTCCTGCCTAACTTCATTTTTGCTTCCGAATTCAATTAATCCTTATCGCGTCAAAAAGCGGTAAATTTTTACTGCCATAATTTCAAAATGCACTTGTATCATGAAAATACCATATGATAGTCTGATTTTGACCATTCCACCCAATTTAGGACACTTTTTTACATAAGTATGCAAATTTTTAACCTTCTGTGCTGTTCCCAAGCTGAGATATAGCATTCAAAAGTTTGCCGAACATGAAAAATCTTAGTTCCGAGTAAATTGAAGATTGATTAACGAAATAGCGTAAAAATGCATTGAGATGCCTTCGCATTTCGGTCCGTAACTTCTAAACTATATGGAATTTCAAAAAACTGTTTGCACCACTGGAATCAGCAGATTTTCGTGCATAAACACACCTAAAAATCCAAAAATATCATTTTTAGCTATTTTTCGACTATCCGAAGGTTTCCCCCCCCCCCCTTAAACCTTTTTTCTTTTTTTTTATTTGCACCGGCCGAAGCAGGGAACCAGGGTTGGTCGATCGCATGGAATGTCGCCCTGGAGGTAGGGGGAAAACCCAGTCCTTTCGGACCAAATAACCGGACAACCTCTCAAACTGTGAATTTGCAAACTCTCTTTACGCCTTCACCCCCAAGCTGGTGTCCATCCCTGCTTCCACAACTGTCACGCATTGCATTTGAATCGTTTCCGGTCCACAGTATCCAATGCCAAGCTAACTCTGAACACGACAATACAAGAAGCCGTCGCTACAGCACACTCGGAGGAAAGATGAGGTTGCGGGAACATCCGGGTGAAATACATGGAAGTGTTTTACCTGCTACTTTACCCAAGCCAAATCACACACTGAAAATGGTGATAAGGAATTAGCACTGCCAAAACGAAATTATCAATTCGTTTCAACCATCTTTTGCGATTTCTTTCAAATTTCAGTCAATTGAGAGCCAATTCAAGCAATTCTACGAGTAGATGCATGATTTTCCACGAAATACGAAAATTGTCACAAAATACATTGTTTACCATGAAATACCTCCTTTTCTTAAGATTACATGCGAAATAGCTCCTTTTCTAAAGATTACATGCGAAAAAAGCTCCTTTTCTTGAGATTACATGCGAAAAAAGCTCCTTTTCTTAAGATTACATGCGAAAAAGCTCCTTTTCTTGAGATTACACGCGAAATAGCTCCTTTTCTTAAGATTACATGCGAAATAGCTCCTTTTCTTAAGATTACATGCGAAATAGCTCCTTTTCTTAAGATTACATGCGAAATAGCTCCTTTTCTTAAGATTACATGCGAAATAGCTCCTTTTCTTAAGATTACATGCGAAATAGCTCCTTTTCTTAAGATTACATGCGAAAAAAGCTCCTTTTCTTGAGATTACATGCGAAAAAAGCTCCTTTTCTTGAGATTACATGCGAAAAAGCTGTACTTTTCCTTTTTTTGGCGGAAGCGCAGTTAAAAGATTGGAAAGCCAAAGCAGTCTTCCGCTTTCGCATTGTTTTACTTAAAAAGCACTTCTTGACATCTTCTGGCCTTTTTTCCATTGCCAAGCAATGAAATTTATAGACTTTTTAGCAAAATTTTCTAAAAACTACCACCATTTTCAGAGTGTTCAAACCATCACAACGCCTTTGCAGCGCCCTTCCCAAGGTTTCCGATATTTTTCTTTCTCACCGTGTTGTCGTTCCGGACTTCTTTCCACTTGTGTCCGTCCGGTGCCTTCGGATAGACAGAGTCCTTGGAGCAGTTGATGATTATGTCCTCAGGCATGACGCGTCTCTTCAGCATGCCCATCTTCGGGTGGTCGCCCCGGCCTCGAAACAGGCCAGGCGGTTCAATTTTGAAGTTTCCGATCTTCTCCTTGTGTCCGTCGATCGAGCAGAATCCGTACTCCTTGGTCAGAGCATCCACTTTTTTCTTCTCTTCCTGAAGCGGAATGGCGGAAGAAATCACAAAGACGGAAATATGCTTATGGATGTGTGGCCACATAGAAGTGTGGTCATATCATATGGAATTACATAGAATACATATTATGTCACACGGAAATATGGTCACATGAAAACATGGTCATATCAATCAATCAATCAACCAATCAAGGAAGTATGGTCAAATGGAATGATTATGGAAACATGGTCACATGCAAATGTGGAAATACGGTCATGTGGAAATCGCCGTGGAGAAATTAAAGGGAGCTCAGTGTGGGAAACTTTAATTTCTACTCCTTCGATTTTCCATTTAAAACCCTTTGTTGTTCAACAATACTTTTCATTTCTGTTTTCACTCAGCTCTCTATTAATTAGTCCCAGGCGAAATGTGGCAGTCATTTCGCCTTGGTTATGATTTGGTCATGGCAGCAGCTTGCTGTGGTCATTTCTGCAACAAGTGGGAATTCCCCACCGAGCTAAGGCAAGCCTGCCCTTCCCATTTTCACCCTTACTGGCCTGAAGATAATGGGAAAATGGTTCAAAAATGGTACTCACTCCTCCTTCCCGCCTAAACCGTCTGGATCCAATAACCATTTGCTTCAAGACAACCGCAGCCGTTCCCCCAGAAGTTGGTACAAAATCAGGCATTAAATTTCTTCGGGTGCCAAACAAAACACATCCATTATGGAAAGGGAAATGCCAATATGCCAATGGGCTGCAAAAGCTACCGAAATCCACGGAACATCAAACGTTATAACCACCAATGTGTCGACGGCAACTAAGACTACCATTTCCATGACACTCTACTCGACCTCATTCTGTGTGCTGTTCGATCATCATCGCCTTCGCCTTGTGAGATTTTTTCTTTCTTTTTTTTGGCCTGACGGGGCCTGTAAAGTTTCCTGTTCACCTCGTGCAAGCACTTCAGATCGTTTTGGCTTTTTTGCATAGACATCATCTTACTTATTGCTGTGAAATTTGGCCCTTGTACACGAGCTCAGGCAGGCAATCGCAAGCCACCCCAAGCCTCTCCTGGCATAATACTCTTGACCTGCCCCCCCCCCTCCGCAGTTATTGCACAACCCCCTCCCTCCACCTCCACCCCACCTGCTTCTCCTCCTTGGAACGGGCCTTTCGCTCCTCCGTTTTCATCTTGAAGTAGTCATTGATCTCGTTGAAGTTGCACTTCTTCAGGTCGGTGATGATCTCCTTCTCTTTCGAATTCATCGTCTTGCGCCAGTCCTTGAAGAAGTTCGTGTTGAACTTCTCCATGGTCGTGTAGTCGTGGTCCAACATCCGACCGTAGAATGTCGCTATCTCTTCCGTTTCCGGGGACAGCTGCATTTGCTGGCCTGGGGAGTGGAATGGAGGAAATAAAATAGAAAGGCTTTTTCGAGGAAAGATTCTACTCCATTTTGAGGGTGGTGCTAAAAAATTATAATTCCCACTATCATCTGATTGGGCTGGTGATTGGAACACAAGTTGGGGATCAGTCTGATAGATCTTGTGCAAAAGTTCAATGCCCCAGGTCAGGTCATGAAATAGGTACGAAGTTTGTCCAGGTCTCCACCACAAGCGTAGGGACCCAAGGTGCAAAAATGAAAAAACACACCTGGAAAAAACACTTAAAAACCCCCCAAAAAAGAGATTGCAGTGTTAAAACCAAAAGGGGTCCGAAGGGCAGCAGTTAGGGTGAATAATTTATATCGAGTTTTTGAATGGATTATTAGGTTAATTTAAGTCGAGGAATTTAGGTTAGATTGGGTTCAGGTAATAGCCGGTTATTTGTACGCCACAAGATGTCCCGGCAGCCGATGCCAACCGTGTAAAACTGGAAGTTCAGTGACATTTTTGAATGCAGCTTCCAAAAAAAAAAAATGAGATATAACCCTCCCCCAAATACCATTTGGGAAATT